>JBBPSA010000123.1:0-15492 GCA_038093355.1 Boletus calvinii | reverse complement strand
GTCAGGCCCAACACTAGGAAGCGGGATCATATCGAGCAATACGAAAATGAAAGCGAACCTACGGAATCGTATCCCGAAAAGGCCAGCCTGGTTTGTCACAAGCCCTTGAGCAATGGAAACAATGCCCCAGACGAGGGTCAATGTTGGGAGCCAAAATTGAGGATCGAAACGCTTCAAACTATCGCCCGAAAGGTGAGAAATGGGGATATGCGCAAATAGAACGGAATTACATGATCTGCGAAAAAAAAAGCCCGACAAAGAGAGGTTAGTACAGGGCAGCATATATGAGCATTCGACAGACAGACATTTGCGGGTATCTCGAAAAGTACGTATCCAACGAAATATAGCGCCAAAGCAGTGTTGTATGCAGAGGGTGACACGCCCAGATCCTGAGTGGCTCGTTAACGAGTGTCAGCATCATCATAAGACTGGAAGTCTCACCGTAGTCAAACCATCGAGTCTGCAGTTCACAGAAGGTCAGTGGTTGTGTCGCAAATGATCGGTACTTACTTGGCATTCGCAATATTCGTCCTAGGTAGATATTTAGTGATCAGAATTTGCAGTATTCCTGAGAATGCCCACCGGTCGAGGAAGCTCAGCAAGTACAAAAGCGTGAGTATAGGAAGTAGCCGTACGTCAACCTTGCGTAGAAGCCTTCGATCATCTGGAGAGTCGTACTCCAGAGTACTGCCCGGTTGAGTCTCCACTTGAGAGGATTTCTCAGAGTCTAGGTTAACCATGGTGGACTTCTACAGAGCAGTGCCGCCAAGAACTTCATATCTTTTGTACACGAGCTTATCGCAAGCGCGAGAGTCTATGGCGTAATGTCATGGTGAGATGAGTGTACCAAAAACCACCGCGTCTGGACTCTGGACACAAGCCTTTCAGGGGTATTCCCTCGATGTACAAGTCGTGTGAATAACATTCCTCTTTGAATCAGTAACAGCTGTGAAATCGCAAAACCACAGTCAGCCTACCTCTAGCAAGGTTATGGAGGGTTTATTCTTCAACGTGCGTCTCAACCTGATTTTGAAGTTTCAGCGTACTTGAAATCTCTTATATAGGTCAATAACGGCTTTCTGGAGGGAATCATACGCGGTTACAAAGCTGGCATTCTGAACCAAGGTCACTACGCGAGCTTGACACAATGCGAGAGTCTTGAAGGTATCGCGCCGAAGACGCCGCCATCTTGGCATCAAAAGTACTCACATTATCTGCAGATTTGAAGACTCAGCTTTCTGCAACCGATTACGGGAATTTCCTCGCGAACGAACCTTCGCCGATATCGACAACCACGATTTCCGATAGAGCAACGCAAATCCTCGTCGACCAGTTCCATTTCATCCGCAACAATGCTGTGGAGCCATTGTGTAAATTTCTTGATTATATTACGTTGGTCGTCCTTTGTGATATCTTGCAACAGGACTAATCCCATGATTATGCAGGTATGGCTACATGATCGATAATGTCGTTCTGTTGATCACTGGGACTTTGCATGAGAGGGATACACACGAGCTTCTAGAGCGCTGCCACCCTCTTGGCATCTTTGATACGATGCCAGCTTTGTGCGTTGCCACCAACGTCGAGGAACTTTACCATAGTGTCCTGGTGGAGACCCCCCTAGGTGAGTGCGCGATCATGGAACATAAACTACGTGTTTATGCAGACCGCAATGCAGCCCCTTATTTCCGTGAATGTCTTTCCGCTGCTGATCTCGACGACCTTAACATCGAAATCATTCGTAACACCGTTTACAAGGCGTATCTCGAGGATTTCTACAACTTCGTCGGCACTCTGGGCTCACCGACGTCTGAAGTGATGCAAACTGTCCTGGCTTTCGAGGCAGACCGAAGAACAATTAACATCACTATCAACTCCTTTGATACTGAGCTGACCAAGGAACAACGTGCCAAGCTCTTCCCTGCAATCGGTAGATTGTTTCCTGAGGGGAACAACGCCCTTGCCAAATCAGACGACCTCGAGCAAGTTCGACTAGTTTGCGACAATATCTCCGAGTACCGCTCCTTCTTCGACAGTTCTTCATCGGCCCAGGCGAGCCACGATGTTGGGGATCTCGGTGTCGCGACACAACTAGAAGACCGGTTCTTCCGCATGGAAGTACATCTGAATAAACAGGCATTCATACAGCAGTTTCAGTATGGGGTGTTCTATAGCTACATGAAGCTAAAGGAACAAGAAATTCGAAACGTCACATGGATAGCAGAGTGTATCGCCCAGGACGCGAGGGACAGGATACAGGACTTTATACCAATTTTCTGATCATGCCTATTGTCACTCAGGTGTCTATTCCTTGCATAATGTTCATTCCTCGTTTCGGGGCTTTATCTAGAACGTACGGTTCCTTAGCTATGCAACAACTTGAAGCCTCCGTGTACCTGGGTTACATACTCACAATTCGATAAAAAAAATGTAGAGTGCTAGAGATATCATGACACCTATGGGCAAGCGGCAATCACCACTTCTACCGCTGAATCATCATTGACGACCTTCTCATGGGTTACATTCACTGGCTCCGCGTCTCCCTCGCCGTGAGTACTGGTATTCGAGGTCCGTTCAGACAGTATCTTGGTTGGCGTGGTGCATTCGCTGGCTCCAGCGGAATTGGCTATGGTCGTTTTCGCGAGTCTCTCATCCATCCAAGGGCCTGCGCTACTCAAGTCACAGCCACCTGTGCTCGAGCACGTACAATTTCCACCAAGAATAGCGGGAAGATTGTCAGCATCGACAATTTGTAACAGAACCTCTTTGTAGTCTTTCCCGAGAATGTCGACTTTCTCTACAGTTTCTTTGGCGAGCCAGGGTTTGACGATGGACCAAATAAATGTGAATGAAGGGGGGGCATTTATGATGGCAAGTTGACCCATCCTGCACAAGAGTGAATGAAGAAGTTGAGACAGGGGCCTTGGTAGTGGACACACGTCTCTGGGAAATAGTCTTGCGATATTTGGAATGACATTTGAACGAGGGATTTCACTTGCCAGAATTGCGAGAGGCTATATATCGCGTCATAACAAAGCACCTCTGTGAGAGTAGTACACAACTTGCCCGAAGCCCTGGAGATCAACGATGACGATGGATTGGTCGATGCAATGACCTGCTGCACGGGAAGCGGCTGGCAAAACTTCGCGAGTGAGGGCATCTGCATTCACTATAATAGATTCCACGAGCTTTTCTGGCGTGACGTGTTTGTAGAGCTCCGGAAGGTTTAAACCACCAAAATACTGTACGTTAACTGGTCGTCCTTTCTGCGCTAGGTCAGGAACTGCCCTGCGCATATCGATTAGACGCTCCACTAGCCTTGTCTGTCTGACACAAACAACGATGTAAGTCCAAGATACCTGCAGTGAAACGACGAACATACCTTGTGAAAATACATTGACCACGATTTGAATACTTGTTCACGACCGGGATACTTCAACCACAGGAAGTCAAATGTAACAAGTATCGCACAACATTTGACACTCACGTCGAACGGGTCCATCCTGTTCCTCAGTTCATCCATGCCGATTCCCGACACACTTTGCCTCCAGTGTTGGCAATTCTTCATCATCTTCTTCGATTCAACGAGATTGAACTTGCGTGCTCGTAGGAATCGACTGTAATACACCGAATGCTCGTGCTTAGCTTGCCTCGTGCGTGGCACATCAATGAGCTAAGGGCCTTTGTGCACTCACAGTAGTGTTGGATCATCGGTACCGATAGAATCTCCTTCGTGCAAGATGCCTTCGGCGAACAATTGCTCGCGGAAGGTCTTGAGGATATCGGCTTGCTGAGGAGACAGTGGTATAATAGATTCGGAATCAGAAATCGACATGACGAGAGTTTGGCAAGGTTAGCAAGAGCGACGGTCAGTCGGCACTCACACGCACGGAATGTGGTCCGATTCGCTACTGGACCAAGTAACCATTGACGAACACTCACAGCATCAGGTACGCCTGGGACAAGCAGCGCCACCCTCGGAGCGCCTGACACCGTGACACTTCTCGACTTTCAACGAGTGGAACAACTTTGATCAAGGTCTGGACTGGTCCACTAAACTGAGAAGGCATAAGATGTACGCCGAATTCATAAGTCCTGTCAAAGGCTGAATCAACCCGTCGGCTAGAACTAGTATCGGCTGACACCTACCTACAGCTCACTAAACTAACTCGCCCTAGTCCCGTAACAACCCACTATACTTTTCACACTTAGGAAACTAGACTTATCAAATATAAGGTTGTCGAGCCAACCCCAAGGTACCCCCGTTTCGATACAGAGTGTCCTTGTTCTGAAGGTCGTTGGTACTAACACCACTTGTCTCCTTCCAGGATGTCAGTGGTATCTACCTGATCCGAGTCGTGGCGCGGACGGCTGTTGTACTCACACCCACTTGTGGGTGTTGCTTGAAGAACAAGAATCCATCGGTTTTGGGGAAGGGTACTGTCGCATATCACCAGGTGGCAAAACGTGAATTACTCTTCCAGCCTACCATTTTCCTAGCCTCAGAAGACTCGTTACGGTGCGGTCCGCTTCGTTTGGGGTGATTAGACAATGGTCATTACTCATCATGTGGCAGCGCTTTGGCCAAGAAGTGAAAAAGGGGTTCCAACTTCGATGTACCTGATACTTGCGACAGACCACCATGTACTTCGCTGGGCTTCATTATACGCTTCCCTCACCTCAAGGGGTTGAAGGGTTAGCGGTCCTCACCACCGCCGATTTCTTCAGATATCTTCTGTGGAAATTAACAACGCCAGAGGTCACCACGGAAGGGGAAGGTGGCCTCCCCATCCCAGAATCTGCGTCCCGTTCATTCTTGGACAAGCTCGTATTTCCAATCCAAGGGCTTGCCGCTCTGCTCCCACCTGCAGTCTACTGTACCGCCGTGGTGTTTAACAATTTCCAGCAGCCAGCCTGGATGTTAAAGTTCGCCTTCCCGGAGGACATCGTTCAACCGGAGTGGAAGACTCCACTCAGACTTGCGGCCTGCGCTGCAGGCTTTTCTCTGAAAATTATTTTTGAACGAATACTCAGTCATTCAGACGAGCGTTTCCGGATGATAGGGGTAAGGTCTCTATTTGCTCTGAACGACGTTGATTGAGGTTTTTCTCTATTTTATAGCGTCGCGAGAAACCCAAGGTGGTCCAGATTGGACCATATGCTGTTGTCCGCCATCCGGCGTATAGGTGAGTGATCTGTGTCGAAGTCGCGGCAAGGGTTGACCTCGTTGATTGTCACAAGTGTGATGCTGCTGCAGCAAGTGTTCTACTCGGTTATGTATTGGTCCTATGTCCCTCTTGCCTCCCTTGGTGTTCTTGCAGGTGTATTCGCCATCAAAATGCCCATCGAGGTAACTTGTAATTTGAATGAATTTGACCGAAGTACTCATGAGATCTGCAGGAGAAGGCGGCGCAGGAAGACGACGTCATTGGAAACGACTACACTGAATATATGAAAAGAACCCCAGATAGGCTCATCCCGCACATTTGGTAGGCGTGGAGAGTAACATTTCTGGTCACCCTTTTTTTGTTTCCTCGCGGAGACGAGGTGAACTGTTTCCTTGCTTCATTCGTCGTTAGCTACAGTGTACGTTGCTACTACGCGTCGAGTTTCAATGATTTCTGTGATTTCAATACTAGGCCTTTGACTTGCTCCAGCTCCGACCCAACGAGCGCACGTTCCCCACCGACTGAAGACCTGACATCGTCCATGACTGCTTTCACGCCTTTCCAACCAAGACCAGTCCATTCTGCGACGAGCTTTCCATTGAAGTTACTCCTCAACCATGTCTTTGCGTAATTTTCTTGGACCATTGCATCCCATTCCGCCTTTTTACCGAATATAATAAGCGCCTCCTCGACTGCGCCTTGGTGCGGTCCTGACGTCGACATGGTTGGAGCTTTGTCCTGAGCCCAAACAAGGAAGTCAATGTACATGCTGCGACCTTCGACAGATTTGTTAAACGTGCGCATTGAAGGGACGTGGAGCCGACGAGGGTCAAAAAATCGTGAGGTCGCGGCGAACTTGAACGTTTCTTCGACCGTCCCAAACCCCTTCATCCATCTATCCATAGATAGTCCCATGAAGTCGAAAATCACTCGAGGAGAGCCTGTGAGATGCGTTGGAGGATTTGGATGGGGACTTGTAATCTGAGCATTCGATTGAGAACTCTTGAATGTAATGTGCGAGCGCAACAATCACCTTGAGTCCATGGTGATTAACCGACAAACCATGATTCTTTGCAATGGCACCGATTACGATGCCAAGATCTCCGTAGCCATGAAAGATAGTAACCCTTTCTGCTTCTTCCTTGTCATCGCAGACTCTGACATCAACTTGACAGTATATGTGGTCCGAGGGTACAGGTTGTGCAGAGTGCGTCAACCAATCCTCTTGATCAATGTTGATAGCATAGTTGGATGTCCTGTTACCATCGAGCTCGATGCTCTTCACTGCGTCAAGGACGCGGCCCACCTGTTCTGGCGTGATCCTCTCGCGATTCAGTGGGCAGGCTACAACGAAGTCGATATCTCCGTGATCCTCCTTCTCCGGTTTCTCCGGAGGGACCTCGACGACCGCGAAGAGGGTCAAGAGTAGAGTAGCAAGGCGGGCTTTGAGAGCGATGTAAAGCGATGTAGGAAGCCGGGGTAATGAGTCTGGAGGAAAGTGTTGCAGAAAGGCTCTGCCCCCCATGATGATCTGCCAGTGAACCCTGGGTCCATCATTCTCCCATAGGTGTCCGCTGGGACGATCATTCTCAAGCACGAGAATGGTAGGTAGACAAAGTGGAGACTAAACTCCGCTCGACACGACTCTGATCAAACAATTATGTCCAAGTTTGCCCCTCACCGCAAATCCTACAACAACCCTCGCGCGGCATCCACGACCGTTTGCCAGAAGTGTCTCAAAACTGGTGAGGTCTTCTGGGCTGAGATTTGAAACCGAGAGGTCCGACATTGTCGTTGCAGGCCACTTCATCTACGAGTGTAAATCAGAACGCCCATATGTTTCGCGTCCATCTCGAACAGAAGTGCTCGAGAATCCAAAGGTGCTGGCCAAGCTCAAGGCCGAAGGCAAACCCTCCGTGGAGGTGCCAGAAGAGTTCAAAAAGAAGTGTGTCGTGCTTTCTGACACTAGGAGCGTCTCTCACTGTCATCCAGGAGTGGCACAGCAAACTTGATTTTAGAAGCCAAAGAAAAGGAGAGGGAGAAACAGAAATCAGCTGGTTCAGACGGACATCCGAAGAAGAAGGCCCGGAGGTAAGCATCCTCTGCTCCAATTTCTCGCCTCTCGACCAGCATATCTCTTAGATCAAGTCGTTCGTCCGACACCGAATCATCATCTTCGGGTTCAGAGTCAGAGTCTGCATCGAATTCGAGTGTGTCGGACTCCGACTCAGGTTCAAGCTCGGGTTCAGAGTCTTCACGTTCGCGAGAACGCAACGGAAGGCGACGTGTTCCTCGGAGAAATGACAGCCGGGGTCGTTCCAATTCTCCATCTCATGCCTCAGATAGTTCCAGCGGACGGGATTGATTGAATTCAGGGTTACGTATCATCATTCACATGGTGTATGTATGGATTTAGTCGCAACCACTGAGAGCGGAAACTCGGGTGTTCATAAGGAGTGCCACAATCAGCCTGACAATCCGTGGCTTGAGTTGACGCTTGTACAAGTCGACGAGTCACTCACCCGTACAGACCAAGCACCTCTGCGAAGATCAGAATGAGGACCATGGATACGAATATTCGTTGTTCGTGGACGTATGCACGAACACACTGTTCGGAAGTCAATAACTCGGAAGAGAACAAGTCAGTATCACACACCGAATCGCCAACAAGACCAATTGCATAGCCTGCAGCAATACCAGTAAAGCCGCACGAGATGCCTGCCCCGAGGTGAATGAATCCAGCAGCAAGAGGATAATCTTTTGCAGGGTGTACTTCAGAGAGCCTAGAATAAGCATGACATTCACAATGAAAGACTTGACGAAGACGAACGCGAGCCTGCGATGAGTACTGACACCACCAATCCATAGACTGCGATGATACCAGACATGACAACTGGTACCAGAGACTAGTGATACAGATCAGTATGAGTCCACAAGTATGATTGTTCGAGGCTTGCCTTCATAATCAACTCTGGTTTAAACGTACCCAGACCAGCGATACCGATACCGGATTTAGCGGTCCCAAAGGCAGCACCGACAGCTACATGGCAGAATCAGCGCAGTCTGAAAACGATGTATGGCCTGAGCGTACTGCTGAATATCATCTGCAACGTCAAAACAACCGCGGTGAGTGGAATAATGCGACAACTTTTCTGCGATGACTAACCGCGGAAGCTACTCCAGCGAACCCAAAGAAAGGAGCGTACGGTGGGCATAGTTCAGATGACATTGCTATGATGAATATATGGCGAAAGTTTTATTCGAGCAAGCTCAGTGTCCTAACAGTCGAAACGAGCAATGGAACACCGCTGCGCGATCACGTGCAGACATACCCCTGCTTTGTGCGTGACACATATGCTACACCCAAGACCAAGAACCATACGGTATACTCTCACACGCACTACATGTAACATGCCTCCCAGAACAATAATCTCAATAAACATGGAGTGCTAGAAATGTAGGAGCAGTCACGATCACAAGGAGGTCGGATCCACAAAGCTTCAGGACGTTGCGCAGATAGGGAACTAGAGGGTATATCTGAACAAGGGACTGTCATCTCCATTTTCACAGAATTCATCCTTTTGATCATCAGTGATTCCACCTTCACTGCACAACCTCTCCTTCTGCTTGTTAATTTCGCTGTAATGCCACATCGTAAATAAACCCAGTAGCATTCTAGCGCGCCGTCAGGGATACAATGGCCAGGGAGCAGGAGCAGGAGACGCACGATGAACCCAACAAACCCATGCTTATTCCAAGGCCGACATGGAACCGTGGCGGGTCGAAAAAAATAAAAGACGCGCATATCCTGCCATCGTTTTACCAGATTACTGGTATGAAAATATGCTGGAAAGAGTGTCACTCACCCTCCCAGATTCCCAAGCCCATTGACCAATGCAATAGCGACTCCGCGTTTGATGTCCCCTCCAGCGTTTGCGCTGACCCATGCGAGGGCAACGGGTATGCCTGGAAAGACACCGATCGCAGCGATCACAACACCAACAAGCGCAGCACCAGGCTGCGCCTGCGTGTATAGGACAATGCATCCCACCAAGCCGACGAATGCCATACCAATCACGTACGGTCCGCGGATTCGATGCTTGTCAGAATAAATCCCGACAATAATGACACACACACAACCTGCAACGTAAGGAGGGACGGAGAGGAGCTCAGCATTAGCAGCAGAGAAACCGAGCTCATAGATGATGGTTGGTGTGAAGAGTGCGATTGCATAAGCGGGGACAACAAACCTAACCCATGTAAGTGTCAGGGAGACCACTCGGGTGCACGAAGCCACTTTATCCACATACCCGATGTATATGCCGAGTTGGAGGTAGGTTTTATAATCCTTGAGGGCCTGCAGAACGAACTGGAAGTTATAATGTGTAGAGAGACCCTGCGAGTCAATCTTCATCATTTCGATGACATAGCATCTTTCGGCCTCTGTCAAAAATGACGCTGTCTCTGGGAACTGAACAAAAGTGAGTAATAGTGATGAAAGACTGGATGTATGGATGCACGAACATCATACATAAAGAAGGGTGCTGCGAGTGCTACGAGCACTGTGACTGAGGACATGCAAGTCAAACCATCGCCATAAAGTAATAACTAGAGACATACCAAGACCCTCCAGGCAGAACTAGTAGCTTTGGATGAGTGCACCACACTCCTGTACTTAGAAAAATGACTCACAATCCACTGCCAGCCATGGAGGCCACCAACCCTACCAGGACAAAGTAAGCTTGGGTAATGAGATATAATATTTCTCCGGCCTACCCTTCCATTTTTTCAATGGCATAACTATTGGTGCGTGAGTGGTATGCTGAAGTGAACCGAGAAAGCGGTCTTACGCCAGGACACCACCAAAAGCACCTGCTATAGTTGCAGCAGAGAGGAATATCGCGTAACGCTTCGCCCGCTCATCGCGCGGGTACCACATCGAGAGGTAGTATGCTACGCCCGGGAACAACCCAGATTCGGCCAAGCCGAGGAAAACTCGGGCGCTGTACACAACCGTGGCCCACATCAGTCATTCTGGTCCACTATCTTTCTGGCCCTTACACAAGAAGTTGAGGATATGTCTTCACAAGACACATCAAAGTCATGACAAGGCCCCAAGCAACCATGATTAAAGGGACTATATTAATCGTTCTAGATCAGCATCCGAAGCTGCGTTGAAAAGCTGGTTACCGTACTCCATCGGGACGGTCGAAAGAGTTTTAAGATGATATTCCTGGAATGTCGTTTAATTCACATATCAGACGTATGTTACTTCCACTCACGATGGGGGTTGTGCAAGACAGTACATGACCTGAGCAAGTGTTAGTCACATCTGGCAGTCACGCAAATAAAACATAGATCCGCACGAAAAAGACTGCTGCTGCAGTGTTATATCTAAGTCCGACAAGATCGAGGTCAGTCGCCATGCCTGCAACTCTGGCGTTGCCTAAAAGCTAGCGTAAGGGGCGTGGACACTTCAAGACTTGAGTAGTACGCGCCAATATTAGCGCGGTCCCTGAAGGCGGCACATACGTCGATTAAAAGCAGTCAGAAAACAATTAAACCATAACTCACAAGAAAGACAGGAGGTACAGCAACGAGACGAGGGGCAGGAGATGCCAATCTAGTTTCCTCAGTACCCTAGCATGCACTTCGGTGTTAAGATCTATAGCATCCTGAGCATTACCGGAAACCTCGATGAGAGCCTTCTTATTGCCGACGGCATCTATGTCATCGACCTTTAGGTCGTCAGAGGGTGATTGAGGCATGCTAAGTGGGGAGAAGCGCAGATGAGGTGGGGTTCTGGCACGGTATCTTGTATTTCATGTTGCATGGTTTTCTGAAACGGGGTTCGCTACGTTACGTTCCCAAGACCAACGCTCGTTTTGGACCGAGCAACTTCTTCAGCGGCGGTTTACGTATCAAAGTCCATTGGATATGGAATTCCAGCCAATGTTCTTCCCACTGGCACCACGTCGATCTGATTAATTTGGACACGCCGCCACCGCCCTGGCAGTGTGTCTCACTTGAGTTGATGTACTACTAACAGTTATACATAGCGGTAAGAAATTACAACACGTACCCCGTTAATTCGAAGCCACGCTCCGGCGATTGTGTTTTGCGGATTGTCCTGCAGGAGGGATGGCTCGGTAGCCTGTATAGGCACGATGTTTCCGAGACTTTCCACTGAAACAGATAGCAGACAGCAGACAGCAGACAAGTCCGAGTCACTGGCAACTGAGTCGGGGAACTCACGAAGTTACGCCACCCAAATGACAACCGCGCACTGCCTTTGGACTGGCGCCGTGTGTCACTGTCAACCTTACGCAAAAAACACTCGGTCGAAGAGTGGTATATACTCTCTTTGGAATTATCTTCAGTAAGTCGTGCTGTAAGACACTTTGTGGGATCGCTTACGCCATCAGCCAATGAGAGCGCCCAACATTCTACCGTTCAAAGTTTTAGCTGCTCTGCAGATTGGCAGCGGTACTGAGACGCCACACCGACTCCCGGAGGGCTAGTGTATAATACACACGACGCCTTTATGACTCAAATTGGTAATTATGTCGGATCTAATACGTCCCTTGATGCATATGCGGTTTCGCTTCCATGTACCCGATCTCCGACATTTCACAGCATTTCACTCATGTGTCTGGTAAAGTACTATTAGAACCTGATTCAAGTTCGGTGTGAATAAACTTTGGGGGTGCCACTGTCTCACGTTTCGAAAATCCTCACTATCTAATAGGACTTGGAGACTTACTGCTGGTATGGGGGCTTCTGCGGAAGATGAGTCATAGACTGTACCATATGTTACGGTTCGTGCTATGGCTTGTAGGAACCCTGCGGGACGCATTTAAAACTGTAGAAATGTGGACGGCTTCGCGTCATTAGTGCCTTCGATGTTACCACGCAAAGGGATATCAATGTGAGCTGTGAAATAATACACCCCTCTATCGCTGAGTGGGTTATAGATTATATACATGTGCGATTTTGTCTTCAAGACACGTACCATGCGCACCCATGCCCAAATTCATCTCCGAAGCCCTGCAGATGAGTCCCTAGATATGTCAGTGGGCGAGTTATGAACTGCAACAAGGGCTACCCTCTAATGAACGAGCAGATACGTCATGGTGGGGCGATAAGTAGGCCGATTCGGAATTTGGGTGACGTCTGTGAGATCGCCGGGTAGTCTCGAACCGGATGTTTGAATCGCACCTTCGGAAACATCCTAGGTCATCCTAGGTCAGCGGATGTCAGTCCCAAGGGTCCTAAAACGTCTGGTCACGAGATTATCGTCAGGAAGTCGAAACATCGTGTCAAAAACGAGATACCGCCGAGCCGAATTCCTCCGAGTCCATCGTGTCCACAATATATAACTGCCAGAGCCGGTGTACGTCTTGCGATCTCTTCCTGTTATAACTGGCATCAGTCCAAGTAAAGCATCACGCAACTCATGCGGTGCAAAGTCGGGCAGCCAAACCTCCACTCGCCAACTTGAATCAAACATGGCATACCAATTTTGGACATACACATCAGATTCAGTTGCTCTCGGTGATTCCCGCGGGACTCGGAAGGAGACCTGTTGCGCCGAATCCATGGAACCACCCCACGCTCAAAATCATGTTATGTATTAAGATTCCTCGGGGAAGGCGTTATGGGTCGACTTCCTCGGCCACAGAAAACAAACTGCGAAAGAAATATCCACGTTATTAAGCTCAGCCACATGTCGCGGGCGCGAAACGCCACCACGAGCGGATAGGATGTCTCAGGATTAAAGTACATACTCAGTTACCCCGGATCCTGCAGCCGGCTCTGAATGCGAAACACATAACAGAGTATCGAGGAATCCGGTGGAGAATTGTCGGCGATGGTCACCATGCCGTTGGTGCAACAGGGAGTTTTTTTGCCAGTGCAACGAGGAAGGTAAAAGGCAATGTATTCAGAAAAATAGTCTACTTCTTCTTGACCGCCCTTAGACGTATCGTCTCATTGCCGATGAAAACACCCTTTTAGGCCATGTAAGCGGGGAAAGGAAAATTGCGGGGTTGAACCTACTTTGCCTTTGTATGGTTCGGGGGGACGCAATCTTCGGATTTTTGCAGCGAAGTGACCCAAAGCGACATTATTCGTGCTACCAAGCACAATCTTGGTAGCTGAAGGGACCTCGGCGGTGATGTGAGCAGGGATGGGCACGAAGATGTTGTGGGAGTGTCCGAGTTTGAGGTTCAGCCTCTTTCCGTTTCCACCGGCGAGGGTCCCTCGTGGGTCGTCCTCCAATGCAGCTCTGTATCCGACGCCGACCAGGTATAGCGGTTTAGAGAAACCGTTGGTCATACCGGTGATGGCATTGTGTATCAGTGACCGCGTCGTGCCCCACATGGCACGCTGATGTTTTATAGCACCATCTTCGACAGTAAGAGACAATACGGCCGGTTGGGGGAAGGAGAGCTGGACGTATGGCTCAAGAGGCACGGTTGTTTCGCCAAGCGGTCCCCTGACGACAAGGGATGTAGGGGATGGTGTGAGGGTGACATTGGGTGGTATTGGAATGGGCTGCTTCCCAATGTTTGATATGAACCCACAGGCCCGCGCTGAAGTGCTGAAATGTCGAAGGGTATTCATGGCAAAGTCGTCCCGTGGGCGGAGTTTGAACACTACCGCTCATCGGGTTCCATATGTTGAGCTCAATTACTTACTGTATCATGTCACAAAGCCATGGACTCTTTGCCTACCGCTGGGAAACAACTCTGATAATCATCACCGGGTGAACTGTAAGATAATGGAGTTGGATACGGGCAACTTATTTTGAGCCCCTTCCCTTCTTATCTCTGGCTTATCTGCATATGCGAGCCGCTCACTGGCAACTGCACAGTATAAACATGAGCGTTGGGGCCCTGACTTTTTGAGGTGCCATCCGTGTGCGCTATAGGATGGAAAGCACAAAGGAACATTCCGAGGCCATCGACGACTGCAATGGGACATTGTCTGCTATCCACCGAGCGGACAACTCCTTACTCCGGAAACTGGGTTACAAGAGCGAATTCAAACGAGAGTTCTCGGTACGTGTTTAACAATACTGTCATATTCAGTCACAGTACCAAGAGGACCCAACCTTTAGCTCCTTGAGACTATTTCGTTCTCCCTCGCTATAATGGCGGTTTCCTGCGGCACTACCACTGGATACTCTTATCCACTGTTATCCGGTTAGTTGCATTTTTTATCCTTACTTCCCTCCTAACATGTTTGCAAGGTGGGCACTTTGCTATGGTGTGGGGCTGGTTCATTCCTTGCATCTTTGTTACCTGTATCGCGGCTTCAATGGCAGAGCTTGCGTCTTCCATGCCGTAGGAAATTTCGGCTTAAGATCCTGTAAAAGAGTCTGATTCAAGTGTTGCCTAAAAGGACAAGTGCTGGGCTTTACTACTTCTCTGCCAAGATGGCGTCTGAAAAACGCTCTGCGCTTGCTTCATGGATTACCGGATGGTCTAATATCACTGGTCAAGTGACTTTAATTTGCTCGATTGACTATTCGTGGTACGTGCCGTTCGCTGTCATCCTGGTAGTCATGTTCATTCTGTCGTTAGTGCCGAACTTATCACGACCGGTATCGCAATGGCTACGGACGGCGGGGTCGTCCTGGGTTCTGGGGCGACCTATGGGATACTTTTGGTCATCCATCTGACACAAGCCATTCTTTGCTCAGCTGGCACCAGAGTCTTGGCTCGCATGACAGTATTGGTTCTCATTGTTATCTGTACGTGGTGAATTGTCGTTCTCAAGCTTGTATCAAAGGTCTTGGCAGTGGCTACAACGATCTCAGGTATAATATCCCTCTTAATCTGTTCGAGGGGCAGGGTCTCTCCAAAAGATGCATTCACAAAATTCGAAAATAATACCGGGTGGTCCAACAGTAGGGTTTTCTACATCTTGAGCGCGCATATACTCATTATGATGTAGATGTTTGGGCATTTATCCTGGCATTCACTACACCAATGTGGTGCCTGACGGGATGTGAGTCTCTACCCATCTCCAATGGCATCGCTCTGAGCATGATTGCTATTTCGTAAAGATGATTCCGCTGCCCACATCGCTGAAGAAACTTCAAATGCGGCTCATGCAGCTCCGATCGCTATCATGGTTGGAGTCTTAGGGACCGAACTTCTTGGATGGTTGATGTACATCGCTGTCTCGTTTGCGACTTATTCAATTCCGGATGTGTTGCAGTCAAAGTTCGCATTACCTATCGGAGATGTCTTTTTGAATGTCCTCGGCAAAAAAGGTGCTTTAGCTCTCTGGTGGTCCATCACGGTACTCCAGGTGG
>JBBPSA010000122.1:0-15496 GCA_038093355.1 Boletus calvinii | reverse complement strand
CCCGCCCATCTCACCTCGTACTGCTCACCCCCGTCCTCGTACACAGAGTCCGTGAATGCACGCACGTCCACACCCGCCCGCGTCTCCGTCTTGGCCGTGTTCCGCCCCTCCTCGCTCGTCTCCGTCTTGTCATAGTACCTCTTGTTCTGCAGCGGAAACACGAGCACCTCGCTCGCCGGCGCCAGAATGTAGTTGTGGAACAGTGCCTGGAACTCGAGATCGTCCGTCGATGGGTTCGTCACATGCAGCTCCGTGCCCAACGCGTGCTCCCCCAGCGTCACCACGTACCCGAGGTGGAACGATCGATCATACTTTGCCTGGATGCTTGCCGTCGGGTCCAACGCTGTTCCGCATCGCTGAGCACAATCCAAGACGTATCAAACACAATCGCTCACTCAATCGCACTGACACCTCCGCTGCCTCGTCCTTGACGACGCTGTCAAACGCCCACACCGTGTTTCTCGCGAACCCGTGCTGCCCGAGCCGCGCGTGCTCGGCGTGGCTGGGCGCACCAAAGCATGGAAACACTACCGGAATCCCCCCTCGAACAGGCTTCGATCCGTCGAGGGCCGCCTTGGAGGACACGAACAACCGTTCCACTGGCGGGGTCCCCGTCTTCCACGATATCACTGTCGCTCCGTAGAGGAGCACCTCGGCTGATGAGCCCTAGATACCCATCCATGTCAGATGCACCCGATAATGACACTAGTAGACACGACTTGCGTTTGGATGTGTGAGGATCAGACGCTGATCAGCTTGTTGTACCGGCATGAGTGTCAGTTGTCAATGTGGCTGAGCGTGGCGTCTCCAAAACAAGCCCTCACTCGTCTTCTCTCTCTCCTCACCCCAACACGATGGACCCGTCTTTCAATCTAGAAGACGTCAGAACTTTCTTTAAACCCCACACGCAGCCTGCTCATCCTTTTTTATTTCTTTCCAGATCGCCCCGATTGCAGTCTTGATGGACGAACTTCGCTCGGAAGACGTCCAACTCAGACTCAACGCCATTCACAGCATACCCACAATCGCTCTTGCACTCGGCCCAGATCGCGCCCGCGACGAGCTCGTTCCCTTCCTTCAGGACTCTGTCGACGACGAGGACGAGGTATTGCTCGCCTTGGCAGAGGAGCTCGGCCGAAATTTCGAGGATTACATCGGCGGGCCCCAGTACGCCCACGTGTTGCTCGGTCCTTTGGAGAATCTCTCCGCCGTAGAGGAGACCTTGGTCAGGGACAAGGTATTTCCCCCTCTCCACTCTTTTCAGGCCCCGTCCCCTCATTCCTTCCTCACAAGGCCGCGGAATCCATTTCCAAAATCGCTGCCGTCTTGTCAACACCCCAGATAGAAGAATACTACATCCCCCTCTTAAAACGCTTGTCCCAGGGTGAATGGTTCACCTCCCGAACCTCCTCTGCCGCACTTTATTCGCCCGTCTACCCCAAAGTCTCGCCTCCCATCCAGGACGAGTTGAGAAAAGCGTTTGCTGCCCTCGGTGCCGATGACACACCCATGGTTCGACGCGCTGCCGCCCGGTGGCTCGGCGTGCGTGTTATCCCTCGCCACCCGCACCTTGTACTCACCCTTGTTTACACAGCCCTTGCTCAAGAACCTCTCCAAGCACCATGTGCTCTCCGATGGTTTGCCAGTTTACCGCAGACTTGAGTCGGACGATCAGGATTCCGTCCGCCTATTGACGGTCGAAGATCTCATCGTCATCGCTCAGCAGCTTACCCCATCCGAAGTCAAGGAACAACTCTTGAAACAAATAAGACATAGCGTGGCCGATAAGAGCTGGAGAGTACGCTACATGGCCGCTACCCACTTTAACGAAGTATGTCACAACCAGACTGCTGTCGTGACGATCATCCTAAACCTATCTCTCTTAGCTTGCCGAGGCGGTTGGCAAAGAGTTGGTTAGAGAGGAATTGATTGGGCAGTATGTTCAGCTCTTGAAAGACAACGAAGCAGAAGTGCGGACCGCCGCTGCTGGTCAGATTCCGGGTACCGTCGCGCTTCACGTTTTCTTGCATATCATCAGTGTTGATCTTGTTCCATTCACAGGGTTCTCTAAACTTATTGAAAGAGAGGTCATCTTGGCACGCGTCGTACCCTGCGTCCGTGACTTGTCGCACGACACATCGCAACACGTCAGAGCTGCTCTCGCAAACCAGATCAGTGGACTGGCTCCACTTCTCGGTCGTGAAGCGACGGTCGAACACCTGCTCCCTTTATTCCTTCACCTGTTAAAGGATGAGTTCCCCGAGGTTCGCTTGAACGTTATCAGCAAACTCGAAACGGTCAACGGTGGTATGAAGAACAGCACATGGTCGTTTCAGTCTGATTCACACTTATTATAGTCATCGACATCGAGCTCTTGTCGGATAGCCTTTTACCTGCCATCATTGAACTGGCAGAAGACAAGTCATGGCGTGTTCGTCAAGCGATCATCGAGTACATTCCTCTTCTCGCAACCCAGTTGGGGAAACCGTTTTTCGACGAGCAACTTGGAAACTTGTGCATGTCCTGGTTGGGAGACACCGTATTCAGCATACGTGAAGCCGCTACTATCAACCTCAAGAAACTCACCGAAGTCTTTGGTGTCGAGTGGGCAGAGGTCGCTATCGTTCCCAAGGTCGTCGGCATGGGTCAACATCCAAACTACTTGTACCGTATGACCACTGTGCAAGCTATCACGGTTTGTTCATGGCCACCCAATCCCAACTTTTGCTGACTCGATTTTCCAGACCATTTCTCCCTCTCTGACTCTCCCCATCATCCAAAAGGAAATCATAGCTCCCCTATTACAACTCGCTGCGGACCCCATCCCCAACATACGGTTCAATGTTGCCAAGGCATTGGAGGTTTTAGCGACCTCGTTTGGGGGCAGTCCAGAGGGTAAAGAATTCGTGAACCAGAAAATTATCCCTGCTCTGGAGCAACAGAAGAATGATTTAGACGCTGATGTTCGGTACTTCTCTACACGTGCACTGCAAAAGGCGCTGCCAGCGCAGTGATAGAAAAGTCTGGTACGCGCGCCCGTCCTCCCCGAATAGTCCATACTCACCTTCCCACGTAGGTTGACGTAGAAATTTTTGCTGAAATAAGCGTAATACCCAACTACTACTCGTCGGTTCATGGACAATCGGGCAAAAGTGTAAAGAGTACTGTACCTCCCCTGCAGTCTGACGAATTTCAATCGCGTGACCACTAACTGTCAAAGTGTTGATGTGGACGCGCTTCCAGGCAGTGTGTGGTGGTGGTCCACCAGTGGACCTGCGCCCGATATGGTCCGTGTTATACTTTTAGTGCCATCTTAATTAGGAGCACAATAACGATGAACGGCTAAACCGAAAGCATTGTTATCCCACTCGCAAGACCACCACATGGAGTACAAAAGTGAGCGAAAATGTTAAAAAGAGTGGTTTGTCCCTCGCTCTTCTCAACATTCACCCTTTCTCTCCCGCTTTCTTTCCGATCCTTCTGTGGGCTGTGCCTTCTTCTCAATGTTCAAAACACAAACTATCTTTTGTACGTTACTGGTCGTCTGGGCCGCTCTTTCATTTCCTTTCGTGAATGGGTCATTCATAATGAGCAATGCTGGAAATTGCTCTTCAAATGAATTTTGGTACGAACCGATTCGGAATTGTATACCTCTTGGCAAACCGTCCTTCGGGAGCGTTCCTCCGTAAGATGTCTTCGAATCGGTAGCGAACAGAGGGCTGATCGACACTGCTCAGCGACGGAATGGCGTGTCCATTGGAGGGGAGCTGGTATTGGTCAAACCGTGCGCGCGTTACTTGTGTGCCAGTGTTCATTGTGCTTACCCTGTGCACAGAGCTGTCTGTCTGTCTGTCTGCAAGTCCAGACGTTTTATCTTCGGGTTCGGTGTCGTGTCCTAGCCATTACACGTGGGATACCACCACGAGTAGGTGCATCCGAGTCGAACCTACTCAGCGCTCGGCCGCTTGTGGTTCCACGGAGTTTTGGTAAGAATTTAACTAGACCGTAATGCCTCAGATCTCAACTTGCACAGGTTTCCTGAGAAAGCGACTTGCCTTCTTCGCCGCGGCTTCGACCTTCCTAGTACTATACGGTGCCCTTCAGGATGGTATTGGAATACTCAGCTAATGAATTGTGCGCCTGCGAACCCAGAAGCACTTTCATCTCCGACATGTGGGAATGGTTTTGTCTGGTCGCCGTCAACCCTGATATGCCAAAGAGCCCCTTCGCGACGCTCCCCATCTAGCGCTCCTTCGCCGTCCCCATTTCCAGGACAACCTTCACGTCGGCACAGTCTCAAATCACGAAGCGCCAGTCTGTGTCCAACAGGACTCGATGCATGTCCCATCTTGAGGGCCGGTGATTTACACGACTACGAATGCGTTGACTCAAAATATGACCTGCAGCATTGTGGGGGTTGCTCAGTGGACGGTCGGGGAGAAGACTGTACGACGATCAAGGGTGTCTGGAACGTCGAATGCATCCGAGCGCGCTGTTCTGGTTCGTACATCCATCAGAGTCCGCGATGCATCATCCCTAAAAATCATTTAGTGTTGACCTGTATGGGTGGATATGTTCCGAGCATCGATCAAAGGACCTGTGTCAAATTGTAGCCTTTTTGTTGTCACTCACTTGTATTCCATTAAATTCTATCTACGTGACGATTTCGACACCCTGTGACATCTCTTAAGTGCTAGAATATTGACACCGCGGAACCTGGAGAGCTCGCCTTTTCGCTCTTCCAATCATCCACATCTGAGCCTGCCCGGGTCGATCACCTGTTTCCCGATGCATTAGTTCCGACCCTGCCGTTGAAACATGCCATTTGATCTGCGGTGCTAGAGACACTCCTGTGATTCGCCTAAGTTGTTACATGGTCTATTTTCCTGGTTGCCTCGTGAGATCAAATGTCGACATATAGAGTATGCAATCTCATCCACGTGTAGCAGGCAGTGATTGGGATACCTTACTCTTCGTCCACCCACCGGTCTGCAAGAGAGCCAAGTTTCGGTAGATGATAGCGCGAGAGTTCGCCCCTATGAGCACCCAAGAAGGCCCGAGTTCTGGGTTACATTGAAGCAAGAAAACTGTGAGCGAGATTCCCGTGTCCATGGCTTGTAGACCCTTACGCCATTGAAAATCCAGACACGTAAAGGAGCAAAGAAAGAAAGGAATCGATCCATGATGGAAATTGTAGTACCGCGGCGAGGATGCGGGCGGTAAGTAGAGGAGTCATCAAGAGCGCCGCCTGGTATGCTGCTTGCGGTCATATTCAAAGTAAATCGAACAATGACAGCAGCAGCTGACCATGAAAACGAACGTAGTCGTTGTGTGTTTCCAAGACAAGTAAGACGAGGGCTGAACGCCGAGCTGAGATGTAAGCACGAGGGAGAGTAGGGACGTTATCGAACCTGATATTGGACCTAATAGGTAGGCGAATGCGGCCAGAACGTCAACGCGCAGACCATAAGTCGTTTCCCATTCATTGTGTTGGCCGCGCTCTATATCTGTACTCGCAGCAGCGGCAGAGATCGACGGCAAACCACCACATTGGTAAGACGCTGTATTTTGTGAAAACCAAATGCTCGGACGGGACACAGGCTGTGCGGATAGACGAGAAGGGTCATCTGGAGGTGGTGTCTGCAGGTACAGTGAGAAACGGTTGAAGGATGGAAATGTGAGCGCACATAGGGGGCGAACGAGCCGGCAAAGTTAGAGGTCATCTTGGCAAAGGGGCATCCCGACTTGGACCGAGTTACCGGAAGGAGGTGGCTGTGCCCGGGATATGCCGGACGGACTCTGATTCTGCAACTCGTCGACTCTGCTCACCGTACCCGCCAAGACATCGGGCAAGAAACGTCGTAAAACGCTGATCGACCGTCCAAATCATGGTGAGAATTCGTCCTTGGGCCCTACTAGAACCATCCCGCCAACTTTCGTGCCAAGTTACGGTTTGGGAGTGTTGGATGGCCTTGTGGTAGTCCAGATGTCCCCCAGTCTTCTGACAAGTCTTCCAGGCTGATAACTCGGCACCCGTCACTCTGCGTACGCGCAAATTTATCACCAACCGTCTTCTCTCTCGCCGCCAATTCATCCTTGATGTCCTCCATCCATCCCGCGCCAACGTTTCCAAGTCCGAGCTCCAAGAAAAGCTTGCTACTTTGTACAAGTCTGACAAGGACCGTGTCGTCCTCTTCGGTTTCCGAACACATTTTGGTGGAGGAAAGAGCACCGGATTTGCTCTCATTTACGATGACGAAGCCGCACAAAAGAAGTTTGAGCCCAAACATCGCTTGATCAGGGTTGGTTCATGGTTCGCGTGTCGTCCGTGTTGCTCATCTCGTGTCCCTAGTGCGGTATTGCACCCAAAGTCGAAAGGCCTTCCCGCAAGCTACGGCACGAAAGAAAGAACCGCGCAAAAAAGGTCGGTCATCCACAGATTGTTCGTTCTCGTGGGCTCATACCATTCGCGTATTAGGTTCGGGGAACCAAGAAGACCAAGGCCGCAGAGCCTCCCAAGAAGGGAAAGTAGTGGATCCATGTCGACACTGGGCTCTCCACTTCCTTTCCCGCTTGATCACTTATCAACCTTCAGCATCCGTAGTAGCCGTGTATATGGCGTATGTCATTGTATCCTCTCCGCAATCATGGATCATATGCACATGCAAACAGCCTGAAAAAGATCTCCTATTAGTGTGTCAGATCTAAGTGTATTACAACATCTGTTGGATATGATGGGTATCATGTGAGAATGACGGAGGTTGTCCACGAGACGGCAAGCGATGTCAGCTTAAAAGCCCAGTTTCTTGTGTATGATATCTGGATCTTCTTGGTATTCCTCTGCCGAGACCCACATCTGCAAAGAGAGCGTGAGCCCCGTGATCAAGACCGCGGTGCAAATTCAGACCTTCTTGAAAGTTCCCAACCCAGCAAGTATAGAACCACCTATCCAAGTGGAGTACTTGCGCTCCGGTGGTGCGTAGATTTTAATCTTAACGTCCTTCAGAGCCAGCTTCTTGACCTCGTTGAGGAGGCGATCACCAAAGCCTGCAACAGATAGTATACAGCACATCCAATTTAGTGACTATCAATGGCTTACCTTTACATAATGTGCTACCCCCACTTAGGACGATGTTCGAGAAGAGACTCTTGCGTAGATCCAGATCGACTCTGTTGATGGAATCTACTACGACTTGGTGGACACCGGCGTATTCTTGACCGATGAGCTCAGGGTTGAACAGGATTTCTGGTGCTCGAAATCGTTCAGAGCCAAGCTGCAGCATCTTTAAGCTGAGGTCGTCAAATAATGTGTCTGGCTGAGCTTACCCGAACCACGTTCCCATCAGGTAACCGGAATTCCTCTGGGTGTCCGAGGGTGTCCTTCTCCTCCTTAGAGGGGTTCAGTGCTACGTAACAACACTTTTCTTTGATTATCCGCACGACTTCCCGCTCGGCCGTTGTATGTAGATGGTGGCCGGACTTTCTCAGTAGCAATTGTAGGTGGTCGGTAACATCTCTGGGAAGCTGGTTCATATCGGTGGCTGTATGATACAGCTGAGCTGCACACACCTCCCCGCAACATCCACTCTACGAATCGCGTGGGGCATCGAAAAACCCTCGAAAACAGGTACAGCGTGCGTGACACCATCACCAGAGTCGAGGACGATCCCCGTTGTCCGCCCAGAGGAATAACTTCATCCTCGCACAGTCAGTCAAATAAACATTTCGAGCGATGAACTTACAGCGATAAGACGGCCTGCACTGAAAGGAATAGTGCAGGGACATTGAATGTATCAAAGAAGATCTGTGCAGCAACGTCGCGATTGCTCCGAGGATTCAGCGGGGCTTCGGTTAAAAGCACGGGATGCTACAGGCAGGTGGTTGGGATGGAATACGAGACGCACGACAATACATCTCACCTCTTCGCTGAGTGTACCAAGCTCTTCTGCATATATCCAGCTCCATATGCGTTCCATATCATCCCAGTCGGTAACGATCCCATGCTCCATGGGATACTTGATTTTTAAAAGGCCACGAAACTCTTGCGCTCGACGACCGATGAAGACGTCTCCTTCGAGAGCACCCGCCATGACGCGGACATGCTTTGGTCGCCCGACACTGCAGCAATGTGTGAATTGTGTGCAAAACGCGGTGGTTAGTTACATACAAGGATGGAAAAAAGCATTTTGGATGATCCTGGCCAGCGAAGCCTGCCTTGATAGTGCCTGAACCCTGAGAGAAGCCAGGTGAACACACGGACGCGACGGCGAGCAGGTGGAGCAAACATTGTCGATCACGACCGGCTGGTTGGTCAATACATCTTCGTACTCCGCCATCTCTCGAGAATGTGGGCTTGTCGGGTTCGAGTTACTAGGAGAACGGTAGTGATATGATGTTGTTGCGAAATCGCGTTGTCCAAGTATGTATCTCGGTGATGATCAACACCAAACCGCATTGAGCCACAACACCAAATGCACCATCATGCGACAACCGCGTCTTCATACCGTTGTCATCCTTTTACTCTCCCTTTTTGCATTACACGTCGTGCGTAATAAAGCCGTATCTTGGTCGGCGGACAGCTAGAGTTTCATCACCAGATACCAGCCCAAGGCAGCGTAACTAAATGGGAGGTCACCAACTTTTGCAAATGTAAGTCTCATTGTTTGCCACCGTTCACCAGGCGGTCGAACAGGAACCCCGCAGGTATCTGCTTCCAATCGAACTATTCTATTTTGCAAATGGACGCTCCAGACAACCCGTCCAAACCGTGTCTCTCCTGTACCAAACAATGGTGTCTGGACCAGCAGCTCACCATTTGTGACGGGGCTTCTCTCGGCGACACAGATCCTGACACAGCGACAGGCAAGGAAGGTGATGTCGAAGCAAGATGTTTCCGTCAGCCTCGATGTTTTGGCGTTTGTGACGATGGCTCATATCTGACTTAGAGCGCGATTCACCCAGGGACCAGTTAGTTGTCACCCTGTTTCTCTTGACTGTTTTCGGCTTGCTGCTGGGTGCCGGGATCAAGAACCGCATGCTGAAGGCAGGGATGGACCCCAATATACCGTGGATAGTGGGCAGGCGGTGGTGGGAGGTGTGCCAATCTCCTTGTCAGGTCAAATTAATCGCTCAGCCTTTCTTAGGAGTGGATGCCTCATCGCCACTTGGAAGAGTACGACCTCCGGGAACGCAGTGCCCGCCCTCCGGATCACAGAGGAGAGTACAGAGACGTTTCGGGGGGGTTGCCTACGTAGATATCATCTCCAATGTAGACGGTGCAGGACACCACCGATGAGGAGGTTCGGAATTAAAATGCGGGTTGCTTATCTGAGCGCAGCGAGGAATAAACGAGGTACTTACGCAGCATGACCGAACGTGAGAGCCAGCACTCGTGGACCAACCCCTCCGTGTAACATAGCCGGGCCCGCACCGTGGACGCCTAGACATTTCCATCCATGGGTTCGCTCTGCTCGAGACCCGGTACTCATGCAGGCGGTCACCAAGTACTTGGGGGAGGTGCTTCGTCAAACGTGCACAACTATCAAAGTACCAGCGATGCCCGTGCCGCAGCTGCAGAAGCCGCTGAGAGGAGACTGAAATCGGTGAGCACTCATCGGTGCTGTTCGCCCTTCTGGGGACGATTCACCGGGTCTGTCTCTCGACGTTAGGCACAAGCACGCGGAACTCATGCGTCGAATCCGAAGCGGGGTCGTCTCGCGGCCCAGCTCGAAGCATCGAAGTCGGTCAAACCTGTGCCTGCATCGAGGCAAGAAGGACCACTTGTGGTGAGTGGGAATCTGAATTGACTACTTCCCTGCCTCTTTTCATCAATTTCATCGCAGTGGGACTGAAAATTGAATGAAATCTTTGTCGATTTAAGCCCCAGCTGTGAGTCTGGCATGTGGAGCGATATATTAGAGCGCCTTTCACCCTGACCATCAGGCTTTCTCGTGCTTTATTATGATCGCCGTGGTCAGCTTTCAATTTCTATCGGAACCGGCATAATCAGCAAGCAAGTAGGATTCATTGATTCACCCCTCGGGGTTATCTGGGCTTCTCTTTTCAGTCGAGCAGACCTCCGATTTGAACCCACGAGGTGTAACACGTTTATTTAATGTTACTTGGACCATGTCACGGTTTATTGTTCTCATGATCGAGATCAGTGGATATCTGTCGCCGCCTCGAAAAAGTTGATTGAAAGACTACTCTTGATGGAAGGTATGGCCGCTGGTCTGGCCTGTCCAACTCAGGCCTTGAGGGTGCCGTACTGTGACAATTTCGAGGAGTCATATCCCAAATCGACTTGGATTGGCACCGTCGCATCGAGCCACGTGGCAGCGTTCAAGTCGTCAGAGTCTTCAAGTTCAACTCCAAGTTATCATTGCAGATGCCACAATGGTACTAGATAGTACCCATTCACGCACAGCGGAAAGCCTACCCATTCAGCCTGACATGACCGTTCAGTGGAGGAGAGTCCTTTGGGAGAGGTGTCCATACCCTGACAACTTCATACCACCAGATTCATTCCTATCGGCACTGCGGCGAAACCGTTAGTGCATCTGCTACATGTCACAAAGTTGACCGCTAACCATGTACTCCAGCCAACTTTACGCCGTACAGTTATTGGCCGCTAGTTTTCATGTGCTGCGCAATTACACAGCATCTTGGAACGGTCTTTGTCTTCCTCGCGATCTTTGTGAGACTAAAGGAACGCTCAATCGACGCTCGCGTGTTGCTGTGGACGTCGGTGACTTGCTCTGTGCTTGGATATGGTATATGGGAGATCCTCCATAGTTCTAATCCTAGCCCAAACCGTCTGTTATACCTACATCGATTTCAGCCCATCACTGAAGCCATATCTGTTAGGCTCAAAGGCGTTCAAGTCATCACTGTTAGTCCTCCTTGCTCTCATGGGCCTCGCCCCCGTCCTGAGAACTCTGACGGCTGCAACTTCGTCGGATTCCATCTGGGCATTGTCGGCGTGCCTCTTTCTTCTCAACACAGTCCTGGCCAACTATGGCTGCATGAGGCCCGGATCATTCACTCAGGAAAGGTCTGCAGTGAGCTATTTTGTGCGAGTGGTTGAGTCCTCACGGCCAACAGGCTAACGTCCGTCCTATCCATGAACGCGGCAATGTCATCGTCCGTTGTTCTCGCCTCACGTTTGCCTGACGACTTGTCAGTATTCTCACTCGTTCTCTTTGCTGTGCAACTATTTGCCCTGTTTCCGTTATTGCGTCATCGTTTTTGGGTAAACGTTTACCTTCTCTTGTCACTGCGACGAGCTGCTAATGTCGGACGGATCACAGGGTATTTTCACAGCGCTGCGAGCTTTGGTGACGTTATCAATCACCGTACTGTCACTCATCCTCGTCACACCTTTGTCAATGCCTGTAGCCACAATGATGACAGGCATCTACGTCGCAATAACTTTTATTGCCCCAGGGGTACTTGTCTGGGCGCAAAAATACAAAAAGTACGTTATCTCAATAGCCTCTCGTCGTTTTCCATCATTAACACCTATACTGCTCCAGTGAAATTAGAGGGCCGTGGGATGTCGCCATCCCGAGATTAAACTGGATTTAGCCCTGGTGTAGGCGTGTCAACGCACCGATGGGAATAGGATCGTCACCACGGGTTAGCTTCTGCACCAATGTCACACTCTACTTGCTAAATTTCCGCCCATAACTTGTCCGCGGCATGAATTGGATGTGTGCGATCCTTGAATGCGTCTCACTAGCCTCCGGTATATTCCGACGGGTAAAAAGAACAGACGTTCGCCGCTCCACGAATAAGTACACGGTGGATGTGATGCGCATTGAAGGTATCATATTACATGCAACACTATATGTGACAGATGATTAGAAAATAGGCGAACATACTATGTAGAGTTAGTAAAACAGTAGCTTTCAGTCAGTCCAACCAAAGACCGAGAGATGCACAATAGGATATTGTTCGTCGTCAATTTTGCGTGTTGGTCCTGTAGACCAGGTCATTCCATGTCAGGGCCATCACTATGCAAACGTGGTCGCTTGGAGCTGGTGGCCACTCCCATCCCAATACCTCTCGCTTCTAGCACCTCCATTGCCACCTTTGCCGCGCCCTCCGAAGACTTCTTTGTGCGTGTCCGCGTTCTCCGCAACGCCCCAAATGCCTGTGCTTTGATCACCGCCAGGGTGCCGGAAATGGGTGGAGCACCGGGAGAGGGTGACCGCGACTCCCTTTCAAGACCACGGCGTGACCGCAATTTAGGAAGTTGAGAGTAAGAGTTTGACTCCCCCTCGCTGCTTCCTCGTTCGTGCTGGGAGCCGTTATCACTGCCAGAGAGGTGAGGTATAGTAGGTAGCAACTGGCGCTCTGGACCAGAGTTTGCTCGCCTAGAACCAATCCTGTATCGGACACCGTCACTTCCGGCGCCAGGTTGCGAAATATCAGCCGTTCCACCGTGGAGGGTAACTTCAGCGCCGTGGGCGCTCGAGTGCCTGCGGTAGTCGAACTCAGGTCTATCTTGGCCGATTGAACCTTCGGGAGGAAAAGTAAACTGAAACGGTGACGTCAATGACGTGGTGGATGAAGAAGGTGGCGTCGACGTGGTTGGTGATATTGACCGGCTACCCGGGAAAAGATAAGGAGTGGTTTCCAAGTGATTCAAAGGCGCTTTTTGTTCGTCTACGAAGGAGCGATTCACATACATATCGGGCGAAGTCAACGTGGGGGACCCTAGTAAGCGATGTCAGGGATGATGAGATTAGCTGTGGGCTTGGACTTGCCACCAGAGGAGGACGTTTGTGGGACGTTTTGGCCCCACGTTGCATCACGATTAATTGTTTGGACGGGATAAGGATACTGGCCAAACTTTGAGGAGCGATTTCCCGCCAGTTGCGAGGTTGGCCCAGCGGAGGGAAGATGATCGGTATCAACCCCGGAGTAGGGCAAGGATGGAGAGTGTGCCGGATAGCTGTGGTTCGGAGGGCCGTATGCACCGTTACACAAAGATGTAGCGTCATCGCTTGTCTGGAAACCCATGCCATCGTCACTGTAGTGGCTACCGTGCGACGTGGGCAGACGACTGGGAATGATATTAGACGGGGTATGTGTGGAGAAGGTGGTGGGGAGTGGTGGCAAATCATCGGATTCGGGCGCCTGTCCTGTCTTGCGTGCTTGCCAAAGTGCTCTCCAAAACTTTTCACGATCGCGCAACTCGTGTTTTAGACGGGCATTGTCTTGCTTGAGCTCTCCGGCCTCCTGGCGGGCCTCGCGACAGGAGTCCTGGAGTTGAAGGACGACGGACTCGAGGGACGTGACTGGGGAGGATGGTGATGAGCGGAGAGATGGAGGGAGAAGGGGGGGTGCAGACCTGTCTCCTCGAGGGTGGCGATGTAATTGGCGCGCCTAAATAAAGATGTGATCAGAGAACAGCGGAGGGTGGAGCGGACGTCGAGATCACCTCTGGCGGAATGCGGCCTGAGCATCCGCGTTTTTCTTCTTGCGGAGGGCAATATCGGTCATGCGAGCGACAGGATCGTCCATGTCGGTTTTGCAGTCGGACTTGTCGTCTGGGGGGGAATGGCCAGGTTCGAGCTTGTTCGGCATGAGAGATGGAAAGGAGGGATTGAATGATAAACTGGGGGGACGGAGGAGGTTTAAAATGGCATGGAAAAAAAAGAATTCGAATCAAGGGCACGAGGAGAGGGCCGCGGTGTGATCGAGTTAAGCGAGCGTATTTACAATCCAGTCCGTCCAGCGTGGTAGCTCCTCCAAGTCTGACAAGCTCATTAATGCATGAGCGTGAGCGCTGGCAGCGTCAGCCTGACGGACAGGTGTAACCACGCCGTGATCAGTGTGATCCCACTCAGCGCAGTCGATGGATCTGCATTCATTCCCGGCCGGACAGCCAACTCCCTGCCCACAGCTTCCAGGAACCCTCTCCCGATAGAATCTCGTCCGCTGCTTGCGATCACCAAGCCTGCCGTCGCGTTCCAAGCCTGTCACAGCGGCTGCTTCAAGTGCCACCCTTCTGTTCTGTTCTGTTCACACCGCAATGTCCGGAAACGCGCCATTGACCCTAAAAAGGCACATCAGCTCCTCCCTGGCCCTCACCTTTGGCACTCGTTCTCATCTTGGACACACCCGTAAATCATGAACCAACAAGATAAACAGACAACGAGGCCGCGATGCTGACCCACGCCCGGAATCACATACCCACTTCCGTTATGGTCATGTCCCGACCACCTCCATCTCGGCTTCCTCTTCTCCTTCCTGCTCCTCCCCTTCCATATCGAGCACCTCCATCGTCGTCCCATTCTCGTCCAACACACAGACAACTCTGCGCCCGACTCTCCCGTTCACCGCCAGCGACACTGATCCGCTTTTGCACCCACTCAATCGGCGGCATTTTGTGATCGGAATCGGATTGCACGGAACCTGAGCCATGCCGTCAGTAAAGACACCGCATGCAAGGTCTCCACAAAAACATGGCCGGAACACGAGACTTACATGCCCCTCCTTCCGTTTCTGCAGCACGCTTGCCATCATATCTATTCGGCCGGGACCGCTTACGTATCTTTCTGATTGGAGTATGTGGTACCCTAGTGTGGTGTAGTTCACCGTAGCGACGAATATCGGGCCTTGATGACAATAATTCTCGTTAACACATGCGGTTGGATATAAGGAAAACGTGATTTCCTTACCCTGAGTCTCCTTGGCGCGGTAGACAAGGATGAGGGTTTCCTCGTCAAAGAACTCCGCATCCAATACATCTACATCGGCACTTCCTTCCCCACCAAACTCGCGCACGGAGCACTCTAAAAGTGACACTTGAATATCACCATGGACTCCTGTCACGTATTGGCCGTACGGCATTCGGCACACGCACACTTTTTTGTATATATTCAGTTCACAGAAGGCGATGATATCCAAGTCACTCACGAAGCTCTTGTCCTTCTGAACTCACATGGACGGCAAGATACTGCAGGTGCTGATCTAGCTATAATGACCGAATTTAGGTCAATATCATCCAACCATGAAGAGTATGCTGTTTACCTCGTTTCGATTGCTAACCACTATCTGACGGACAAAATGACATGCACCTTCTGTGAGAACCGAGCTCGTTTGCGGCGGGGTAGCTCCACCATCTACCGACACAGTAGCGGATCGAGCAGCGGCTTGAGAAGCTTCTGCAAAGATCCGTTGACACCGGGAAGCTATTTCCTGTACGAGCGCGTCCAAATTCTTGTCCAGATCGGAAAAATCATTAGGCGGGACTTTCTGAAACAATCAATCGACCTCATGTAAAGGATGTGAATATCCACTGCAAAAGAAAACCTACTGGTTGCCACGATGTTTGTGATGGGTCTTGCAACGCGGCACGAGCCAATTGTAACACCTCATCAAGCGCCTTACCGGAGTTTGGGGGAGTACGAAAGTGCGAAAGATCTCCCGGATTGAATTGAGGAAGTGACCCCGTGAACCATTCGTCAATCTTGCTGGCCATGNG
>JBBPSA010000121.1:0-15513 GCA_038093355.1 Boletus calvinii | reverse complement strand
CCAGCGGTGGAGTCACTTGGAGAAGTTGATGGGCCACGCAGAATGCGTCCAAGAGCTTATTCTGCACGATGTCCCAACATTAAGGATCCAGCAGATTTTTTCCAGGTTCTCTTCGTACGCCCCTTGTCTGCAAAACCTGCGCATCAAGGTGCGAGTGTCCCTTCCGGTTCCGGGTGGGACTCGGCGCACTTTCATGGGGACACTCCAGCCCTACGTATACTCAAGCTCTCATATTGTCTAGTGCCATGGCGCTCACTGAAGCTCAGCGGTTTGACAACTTTCAGTCTGCACGATGTTTGTTATCCCTTTGACCAAATCACGGACATGGAGGAGTTCCTAACCGCGTTGGCGTATATGCAAGACCTCAGATATCCATATCTCGGTTATGTCCTTCCTGGCTGTCGAGAGTTCATCTCCAGCGCGGCGTTCGATTCCCTCCAGAAGATCGAACTACCTCATATTTCTGGCCTTTTCATTGCCGCTCAGCTATCCACGATTATCGCATTCCTGTCTTGTGTAAACATCCCATTGAAGACAGAACTCAGGCTGGAAAGTCGTTACGAAGATAATTCCTCCATCGATGATTATGCACTGCTCTCTTCCCTCCTTGGACAAAGGTTCAGCATCTCCGAAGATCGGACACTGAAAAGCCCCACAGTTCTTTCATCGACTATTGCCTTCGCTCAGGGAGGGGGAACATTCCCTTTCAGTGAATCCGAACGCCATCGCGATCACTTCGGTCCCGTGGTGACACACTCCTGGAAGTATTGGGATTGCAACGTTCCTTTCAAGATCGATATTCATTTGGGCGAATCATGGCCGAGGAGGGATGAGTGTCATATCATAGGAAAATTTTTTTGGACCATGCCCCCGACACATGTGCAGTGTGTTCGCGTCATCGGTCCCCCATTTTCTCCAGCCTTTTGGAGGAAAACATTGACTCGTCTTCAAGATTTACAGTATATTGAGCTGAACGACGGGAACATGCCAGATCTAGCTTCCGTTCTCTCTCTCACTGCTCGTGGAGACGAGGATAACCAGGACGCTACTGGTGACTGAGGCTCGTACTCGGACCCCATATTGGTGCCACACCCGGAGGAGTTGGAGCTTTTCCGGATCAGATTTTCGTCGGGTGATTCACATCTGCCAAAGCAAGCTATCACTCAACGCTGTCTATTCGATGCGCTTTCGACCCGCAATGTGCCACGAGGTCGACTCACCATGACTCAATGCTGGATAGGCCGATGCGAGAGTCAGACCTCGGACGTGGTTCGGACATGGGATGGTGTAGAACAGTGTGCCAGTGATGGACTCTGATTCTTATAATTCCTATGAGAATGATTCTGATGATGATTCGAGTTCTTGGGGAGTATTTACGAAGTACACCTAAAGGTAGTAAGTATGTGTCTCGTCGAACTTGGCTTGAAGAGCCTGTGACCACTGGCAATCGAGTGACGGTTCGAGCCCATCCGATCGAACACATTCGAACAGGGAATAAACTGCTATCACCGCTCCCGCAGGTGCAACTGTGTGCGAAGACATCCCAAGTTCGTGACCGTGTCTTCCCAACTTCAATGGTCGGTGTGGACATAGTATGGATCCCTGGCTGCACGCGGTTGACCCATCGAGATACTGACACAGCGGTTGAATTAGCCCGTTCCTGGAATCTGTGTGCGGCAGAGTCGTCCCACTGGTAAACGTACTTAGTAACGTTGTTTGAATGGAATGGTTGAAAGCGACCAAGTTCCATGCTTCTTGGCTACGTTCTACAGGAAAGAATGTGCCGCTCGGACTCGGAATTCAGAGGAGATATAAGGAGGGCGCAGCCTGTCGGGATGATCGTCGCAGGGCTTTGTCACGCCCCTGCCTCCGAGACTCGTCCGACTCACCTCGCTCTTCGTCGGTGCGCTACTAGTTGATCCCTCATCGGTATCGTTGCAAGCAGCGTATCGTGTCTCGTCCGTGAGTTGGCTCAGTAGGTGATTTCGTGTTCACCCATCTCGGCTAAATAGTACGGCCCGGGGCATCCCCACCGCAGACTGCTGGTTTTGCACGTCGGGTCCAAGACTCAACGAGACTAGAATCTTGACGAATTCCTCCCCGACGATACCAAGGTATGGAGGCAACGGAAGGCGACGGTTTTCAAGGAGCACTGCTTATGTGGCCAAAATTTCTTATCCGAGAGTAAACTCGGGGACCGGGATGAATTTATGCAACAGAAACGGGGTCCGTTACACCTCCTTTATGTACGAGGACGCTACAGAGACTATCTCAGGGTCGATTGATTGTCACTTCTAATCGTTTTTTGTACATCGGCACCCGACTTGATGAACGATCTTCCACACACATTGTGCTGAGTGGCGTTGTCTCTAAGTTCGCACACACACGAACTAAGTAAAAGATCAGACCCACAAATGAACGTATTCCTCCAACGTGACATGGCTCAGTCATAGTCCGAGTCTGTTTCAGAATAATAACCATCGACTGCCTCTACGAAACAGTGGGTCGTGATGGGTTGAGCCCGTTCGCGGGTGGAGAGAGCGTCTTGAATAGACTGTAGGTCGGTACCGAGCGCATCCAGAGTGTCGCGTTCCGGCGGGGCTGCCGCAAACATGATGTGGTATAGCTCGAGCGCGTCCAATGCCGGTGCAAATATCTGGTCTGGGGCGCGCCCACTCCGGTTCTCCGTGCAGTCGCTATAGAGTATGGTGGCCAGTTCTGACATGTCACCTTGGCTCAGTTTGATGGACCGTAGATGTTGAAGATGTCCAAAGGTACGCATCCAGAAGGCCGACGAGCTTGGAGGCTGGAAGACGTGGATACTCTGAAGGTGAGCCAAGGGCATGGAGGAACAAATGTCGCTTATGATATGATCCCGGTTGATGTTTATTTGGCCCAAGGCGATCTGGAGAGGAACGTCGCAACCCCACTCCATGCGTGGTCCGGACACGCAAGAATCGCAATCGCGTTCCGATGCGTAAAAAGTGAGTCTTGATCCCAGCATAGTAGGCTCAATGACCAACGAGCGAATTGCCTGGACGGATGGTTCCTGGTCTACATCCACGCTGAATCTTTGACCAAGAACCGAAGAGAGTAGGGAGTAATTGTCAAGGGAGGAATCAGATCCGGAATAGCATTCTACCCTGAATTCTGCATTCGATGGAATATTTCGCGAGAAAGGAATGCAACAATGGTCGAAAGGGGAGCGGCGATCAAAAGGCGAGAAAGATGGGGGAAATTGACTTTGTGCAAGACATCGAACGCTGTAATGGACAGAAAACCGACAGCGTGAGCAAGGGCATCATCGGGATATAGTTGTACGAGGTCTTGCATACAACTCAGCATGGCTAGGAGGTCCCCTATATTTTGTTGAAGTAGAACAGGAACACGGTGCAGAATAAGGCTTGTTAGTCCGCTCAGCTTGAGAGAATACAATGGCACCCAACAGTTTGAGAGCTCGAGAGTACGGAGCGCTGGAGTGTCGCCATCGAGGACTATGGGTAACGGATCAAAGAAATCGCTCCTCGCAGAGATTTCCAGGTTTTGCAGGTGAGGAGCGCGTGAGGAAAGCTTGAAAATAATCTTTTGGCGACCCATGTCCGGAAGGTCCAGATTGAGCTCTTTTGAGCACATGGTGCATCACTTTCTCCATAGTGTTCAACCCGGAGATATCGTTTGCATAGGGGGTTCTGATGCGTATCCTCAATAATGCCTTCTTCGATCTGTCCAAGAACTCTTCCATCCAGCGGTGGGGCATCGCGGAAACGTAGGCCCAAAGAGCCGGGCAGTTCAAAGCAACCTCGCGCCAATGGTGGCAAATGTACGAAACGTTCACCCAAGTAGGCAGAGAGAGGCCAACGTTCTCGCTGTGATAGTCACGAGCGTAAAGAACAAATATGGTCGCCAAGATCTCGGTTGGGAGGCGAGAAACGAAGGAAAAGGAATTTCTTTGAGTGTAGAGGTTGGACAATATCAACTTTTGCCTATCGATCTCTTCTTTGATGCGGGCTAGGGCCATGGTCTCCATATCATTTGTCGGCATAGACGAAGTTGAACGCTGGTTGTTCTAACTGTTGGTGGCACTTACCAACCAAAAACTGGAGCGCGACACTTGCGGTGGAATCAGCGTTCGCATGAAGCTCGTTACTCGATGACTTACGAGTTCAGATATAGCGCGAGACGAGACGGCGGTAGAAGTTGCAGAGGAAGTAAATGCCCAACCCTCATCTCGGGAGAATGATACCAAACATGGTCACTCGCACCTCCGCCAGGCAGTGGTTCTGGCTGTCCTCCTACATTCACTAGACTCCCCTGAACATTTTCAAAGATAGTCTCGTGCATCCTCTCAAACCGTTCAGATTCAGCGTGAATTAGCAGCACCCTCTCGCGATGAAGTCTGAGTCGGAGACTCCGCAAACACCCGCCCCAGTGGCGACTCAACCTACCACGCAGTACACTACGCAGTGGGGTACAGCACGTGCGCCCCCGCTCCTTCTCCCTTTAGTTTGATCATAAACCGCTACTTTGGTTGGTCAGACATCCCCATCGACCCCGCACTGCAACAGCAATCTCAAGTAGCCACGTCAGTCGAACATGTCTTGACGTTTCATCGAGAATACTGAACACCGTCTAGTACGACACCTTATTCACATTACCAGTACTCGCAACATTATCCGCAAGCTGCCTACACGCACTATCAATATGCCTCCGCGATGAGCACAGCGCAAACGCAGCAGCGACAAGTCACTGCTACGACCGCCACGACCACAACTACTGCAGCCGCTGCCAGCGGCGTGGACACTGCTGACGTGGCTACACTTAACGATGCGCTTGGCAGTGCTGGCGTAGATCTGAGGGTATTACTTTCCCCTTTTGCTCTGTGCAGCCTATCTAATGACACGTTTAGGCCGAGGAAGAGAGTTTGCAGCGTTCATACGACTCACACCAATCATATCGCCCTTTCGATGATCGATCAAAGAAGCAGCCCACAACGCCATCGTTTGACACCCGTTTTCTTGGGCCAACGATGCGCAGCATTGGAACGCAACACAAGATCACCAAGGTTCCGGAAGATTCTGTGAATTATCTTGCACTTGCTCTACGTGCGCGACTACAGGATCTCGTCGTAGCAATGATCGCAGCCGCGCGTCATCGCACCGACGCACAATATGACAAACCGCCATCCATGTACGAGGACGGAACTCCGATGTGGAGTGTCGTTATACGTAGTGACCTGGGGAAACAGCTCGCCACTCTAGAAAAGACTGAGAGGGAAGAAGAAATGAAGATTCGGAGGGAACGCAAGGAGCGAGCCGACCTCGCGGCTGCACATGCGGCCAACTTGGCCGCGCAAGCTTCCGGAGGCGGAGGCGCGATGGCCATCGATGAAGAAGACGGTGGTGCACCCAAGAAGAAGAAGAAAAAGGAGGGTCCCGGTGTCACGGCAAGAAATATGTCTGAAGACGTGCGCAAGAAAATGTCGAATGCGGTTGCTAGTCAAGCCGCGGGGCTGGGGGGGAAATATGCGTGGATGAATGCGGCCAACGCCCCTGCAACGACTCCGAAACCAAAGCCGGTTGTTGCTACGCTAGCACCCGCAGTCGCGGCACCAGCCACAACGTCGACGCCGGCAACGACGACTGCACCCGCGGTGTCTGCTACCGCTGGAACGTCGTGGGCGCGTCCGTATGTGTCCTCAAAGAAAGCCACCGCAACGTCCGGTCAAGCTACTGAGGAAGATGATAGAATGCTGGTGACGATGCGGGATGCGATGTTTGTAGTGGAGAAGGAAAGGGGACATGGTGGTGGACGCGGCTCTGCTCGAGGTTGGGTTTGATTTTTACCGCAGTACTAGCATGCAATCAACGATAGTGTCCTAGCTTGATGTAGAGCGATGGACTATGGCAAAGCGAGGGACGGACAAGCGACGTACGTAAGCGAGCGGCGCTCGAGACGCCGTAGGTCAACGTTGGGAAGGACGACCAAGTCTTCCTAGCAGGGCAATGGCTGGGGTCAAGATCCTCCATCTCTTTGTCTTCAATCACCTCTCGTTATCCTATCACTTTACGTTCTAAGTATACCAATATCAATGTCATTGAATTTCCTATTCTAAGTAGCTAGCCAAACCAGCCGCGTTCAGCGGATGACCCTTGATGCGTTTGTTTGGTTGTGTTTAGCAAAAGCCTTGGGAATAAACATCGCCAAACAACGCCTTGTACTCGAACACGGTTCACGGTTGGCCGTGCCAGCATGTCCGGGGAGTCCTTGCAGCGCTCGTCGCTGATTGACATGTAAGCGTGCATGTCCCGTATTTTCGTTTTACACCTCACCCTTTTCTGCTATAGCACATATCAACAGCTACACTCATTTCTCACAGGTCGCCGTGATGGAGGGTCGGTCGAACAGATCTCCCAAAAAATAACACCACGCATCTCGCAAATTCGTGATGTCGCCAGGCCCTACGGAAAACCAACACCTACATCGCGCAAGACGGTGGAGAGTGGCTCAGTCACGCTGCCAGACGGATGTGTCCTCCAAGTAGACGACGTCTCCAAGGAATTCGCCATTGCGCTCAGCTCGCATTTCGAGATTGACGAAATTCAGGCATTCATTCTGCTACGGTCGTTTCTCTATAACGAGGGTCTGTCAATAAGCTCCGGTTCGAGTTCGGACAAGAGCCTCGTCGAGGAGCTCATTGTTGCCATCACACCATTCTACTACTCTGAACGCCTCTTCCTTCTCCGCGTCCTCATCCCCCTCTTCCGCGCTCAGGAGAACTCCTCTGACCCGATACACGCTGTTGCTACGAAGAACCTTCCCAATATCCTCCCGGACGGTCGTGCGTTTGCCGACTCGCTTGCTGCCGAATACTTGCGAAAAACTCAAGAGAGCATACCGAATACCTTTAACGAGGACCCGAGGGCTGCGTCTCGTTGGGTCAAGCAGAATTCTAGAGAGCAATTGGCAATGTTGGAAGTGCTTTTCTGGACAATGTGGGGGTATGTCCCGTGCGAGGGCGAACTTGTAGTGAAGTTGCTCGAAGCTGCTTACAACACGAATCTCGGTTCTTCGCAACAGAATTCCACGCTTCTTTTAGACGAGGAAGGCACGCAAGTTCTCCAAGATATTGCCGGTCTCTGGATGCTCATCACGATCGAGATACTGGAACTGGAGAGGATCGCAGAGCCTGATGGTATTGAAATCTCGGCGGCACCAGTGGACAAGGCAATCTACACTACTTCCCCGGACTCTTTGAAACGAATACACGACCTCGTTACCTCCAATCCCGGCAACCAGCACGCATGTACCTACCTGGGGTGGGCCTTTGTGCTGTCCCGGATAGGCGCGAAGATGATGAACATGAAAGAGGTCCCTGAATCGTATCGGTCGTTCTATGATTCAACAGTTGCCCATCCGTCGCGCGGCAAAGAGCGAGATCCTACGTATGTCCTTATGGGCCGCGTGGTGTTAAGCAACGAAGTGGGCTTATTCAAGTTGTTGCACAATTGGTTGACGACTTCGCCACTCTTTGTCACCGCGATCGCTTGGAAGGCTGGTTCTACCGTAACGGATCCCAACGCGGTCGCATTCCGCTCTGTGTTGAAGGGTGAGTAGTCATGCTCGAGGTAGTTCTGGTGACTGACGCCCTTTCAGGCTTCCTAATGGCTGTTGTGGAGCTGGTCCCCGTGGAGCTCATCCCAGATTTCGACTCGCTTGTTGAAGTGTGGATTGGCTTGTTCGGACGAAGTGAAAGTCGATCTGTGGCTGGCATATGTCGACAGTTCTGGCAGTCGGATTGGCGGCAAGGTGTCGCACGGCGAGCTATAATAGATGTTGCTCGGTCGCGCTTCCCGATCCACTTCAGACCTCTCGTCAGGCTTCTGCGTGCCATGACCGCGTCCGGGTTCCTTGACACCGATCCTCTCTGCGTAGCGTCCTCCGCGGAATACTCTCAGTCGGTGGATGAGGAAGAAGAAGCTGAACGAGAGATCTGCGCCCAGCATGTCTTCTATTACATGAACAAGCTCCCGACCTTTTCGCTCGTCATTCCTCTTTCGTCGTGTACAGGCCCCAATGCGGTGTATGAGAGGGTTCAGTATGGACGCTCCGCTTCAGCGCCTGGATTATCGTACACCAATATCCGAGCGATCCGATTGCCTGGTGGCTCGATAATACCTCCGCGCTCCACTGGACGGCTTCTTAGTGGTGACGGTGGAGAGTTCGTTGCAGTGTGTTGGCAGCACGAATATAGCGGCTGGAAGGTTGTCCTAGATGTGCTCGCGGAATACGTTACTCGCCGGAGCATCCACGCTGGTACAACGGACTTGTATCAGGACGTGACGTTCGGTAGGACGGGTCCTGGGTCATTGCCGTTGACGCTGAGACTCGAGGACGTCGGCATGGAGATTGGTGACGGAGGCGACGAAGCACTTGCGACCGATGCACTCGACCTCATCCGCAGTGTCATACAGGACAAGCCCATCCTTGCGGAGGAGCTCTTGGAGTCTCTCGAAGCTGGCGATTCCACCCCCCAAGCAGAAAACACCTCGGCAGACTTGGTGCAATTGACCACGATGATTCTCGAAGAAGCCCTCAGTTGTCCTCGAACTCGTGGCTTTTCTCGTACTCAACTGGTGACGTCGGCGATGAGCGTACTTTCGGCGCTGCTTACGTTGCCCAAGTACTCCCTCCGAGTTTGGCTCTACATACGTTCTGCAACCGCGCTCTTTGGTCCCAGCCAATCCTCTGGCTTCGCAGCAGTCGCCTTACCTGCAGAAAGAGCCACTGGTCAATACACAATGACTCTCGCACTCTTGAACCTCGTTCAGCAGCTCCTCCAAGAAGCCTTCGTCTCCGTGCTGACTATTCCACCGGACAACCAGCGTTTACGGCAAGTCAAGGAGGAGGTTCTTATGCGAGCTGCAAACTTTGTCCACGGCGAGATTTGGGTGGAACATTTGGGCTGGAAATATGCTCAGTTGGGAGATCGTTTCGACATTGGCAGACGGATATCATCATTCTATGCCTATATTCTTCTCCAGTCACCCCCCGCTATCAGCAGTCGACCCTTCCCTACTTTGAGTCAGGCCGTCATTGACACCTTCCTTCTCAAAGCCACCACGTCTACGATCAATCCCCTCGTATCGGCCATCGCAGCCAGTCCAAACATCCTTGGATCGCTTTACAACGCAAGGAGGTTCGGAGACGTCCGCCGTCTGATATACCTACTCGAGTCGCACCTTCAACTTGTGCACTCCGTGCTCAATTATAAGCAGGTAGCCCCTAACAGTAACAAGCCGTCCTTACTCGAACAGGCGCTCTGTGCAAAAGTGGCTGGAGGTGCAGGCTTCTCTGACTCTGCGAGAGCCCGTGTGGATCCCGTGGACGTGCTCGCCACGTTCGTGAAGGAGAGGGACCTGGGCACTGTGGTTCCTCTGGCAGCCATGCGTGTTCTTCATGCCCTGTGTGCTTCCCTCTCGTTGGCGGTTCCTTCACCCCCGACGATCATCGGCCATCTTTCCAACCCAGAGGCTACGGTTGCTTCTTTAGTGCGCATAGTGGAACATCCATATGAAGAGTTCTCTCTCCGAAGCGCCGTTTGGAGTTTCATTTCCCTTGCCGTAGATAAGGAGCCTGCTCTCTCCAAACTCCTTGTCACGGGTGACTTCATCATCCCGAGTTCCAAAGGGAAGGAGAAGGAAGGCGGCGATGATAAGAAGAAGGCAAAAAGTGCGCTAGAGATTGCGACGGAGACCCTTGGGCATTGGAAGGACCTTTGGGAAGCTAACCCCCCCCTCCTTGCGTCCGTTCTCCATTTTATCCACGTTGTGTGGCAGCATGGTCTCGAACATCAATCCGTCATCGAAAGTGCCCGTCAAAATAAGAAATTCTGGGACCAAATCGCTGCTATCGCCCGAGAAGAACTCGGACCGGATCCAGATTATGCCGTAGAATCGTTTATCGCGGTCGATGGCGAACGCCAATCCAACCTTCACGAAGCAGTGTCTGCGCAGGCTTATCGTGGCATGGTGAAATCGTACGCTATCCGCATCATCGGACAGGATATATTCCTCCAGCCAGCTCCAAAATGTGCTACCGAGCCTCTTCCGAAGCCACTCAGCTACACTCAATTTATTCCTTCTTTCAAGGGCGAAGACCAGCTCAATGAGCTTATCCTTGAGGGCGCTTCTAGCTGCTACGACCCGGGTCTATACGACAGACTTTCTCAACAGCTCTCACGAGGCTTCCCTGGCCTTTCGCTCGACCAACTCCAATCGCAAGAGCCAGTCTCGCAGCGCGAGTTTGGTGACAACTTTACCTTCTCACCAAAGTTGTTGAGAAGCCGACTTCAGCAATGTGTCACCGACGAGGATGAGGTCGATTCGATCGAGAAACAAGTGTTGTCAATCAATCTCAACCTTTCGTTAGCGCACGCGCAGACGGCCATGGCCGAGGCTTGGCAATTCTTGTTGAAGCAGATGTTGCCCTTTATCCGTGTCGAACAAGGGACGAGGCCAAGTGTACTGGTCTTGGCGTCGACCATTTCTGCAGCTCTTGCTCAAGAGAGGAGAGAAGGAGATATGATGGCGACCATCCATGGGGTGCGATTCGGGCTCCTGCTCTCGGTTCTCGAGGTCGCGTGGTTCTCTACTACAGACACGGACGCCGAGGTGGAGTCATTCATGTCCCTCGTCACCAACGTCCATGATTTATTGCAAAACGAGGCACAGCCGCCTTCCGCGTCGTTCCTTGGGAAAGTGTCTACTCCATTCCACAGGACGCTCTTGCAGATACTGTACTTCTGCGTTCGGCAATGCCGAAATCTGGCTACTCGACCCAAGGTCGTAAACGCTGCCAAACGCCTGAACATTACCGGACTTGTCGAGGCCACCTTGAATCTCGTCATCGATGCTCTCCGTCTCACGTTTGACTCTGCACGAACGCGTCTGGATCTGGATCTCGACCGCGATTTGGAGCTCCTCGTCGCTGTGTTCGAGCAATGTATTCGGCCGGACGTGAGTACGTCATCGTTACCCTGGCTCACGCGGTGCCAGGAGACGGACGTTATCAAGTCGAGCCTGGAGTTGCTGGTCCGTACGGATATAGCTGGCATTTCCGATCTTCCCCTACTTCGAGCCCGACGAATGCCGCTATACGCCCCACACATCTTCCTGTTCCACATGGCTCTCGTCAGCATCCCGTCCGGAGCGGAGAGGTTTGCGAGCGAAGGGGTAGTTGCGGCATACAGCAACAACAGCATCAGCGCAGCCCTCAGTGACGGTCTGATTGACGTTACGTTACCTGAACTACCGGGTGAGCGCAGCCCGGCGCATAAAGCATATTGCCATATGCTTTCCATCGTGGCTGGGGTCGTTTATGCCTTGGGAAACCAGCATCGTTTCTTCAGCGCGGATGCGTGTGGCATGATCCAACTTTACGGGAAACAAATCGCGCGTGCGCTGTCCTGGAGTATTGGCGATCCCATCACGCTACCTTTGTTGGAGGAGATGGAACAGACCGTCAATCTGTTTTACGCCATAGCGGAGAGCGTGCCTCCCACGACCACGAACCCCAATCCAGTTGTCACAAAAGTGCTTCGCGTATTCTCCACACGCGCGCTCGTCTTTCTCCAGCAACTTAACTATGCGTTGACGCATCCGAACCACCTCGCTCGGCTTTTGGAACCTGTTACCCCTGAAGAACGGGCGGCGATGGAGAAAGAGCCGATGGACTCGTCGTTGACCCAACTTGAGATGATGGATCTACGAAAACACCCCCTCACGGCGCGAGTGGTCCACGTGATGTTCAGGCTATGCAGTTCGATCATGTCAACGCTCGTCAGCGTCAGTCGAGCGTATGACGTGCTCTTGAAGGAACAGGAGGAATGGCCTCTACACGAGGCACTTATAGTTCCTGTACGTTATCTTTATCTCTTGGTTTGTTTCAAACTGTTCACCGAGCACTTCTCTCTTCCGCACTTTAGCATTCCAAGGTTGTCCTCGGAGAGCCAACATCCCTGGGCACGCTGCTAGAGCTAGCAAACTGCGCCCTCGACGTGTTGCGCGGTCTCGTCATCCGACCCGCCGGTCAAGCGATCGTACCTTCCACCTCCATCAAAGATGTGCCGCTCGCTGTAAGCCAAGCCACGATCACCGCCCGACGGACCCTCGAGGCGCTCCTCGTGTACGCGGTGACGCAGCTCGTGATGTGGCTTTCCAAGCCCAACTTTGACCCCGCGGCGACGGAGGCAGAGGCAGAAGAGCACAATCACAGCCACAACGCGCAACTCGATGCGAACAAGGGTAGGGCGCCGAGGGCGCTGGCGGAGAGAATGAGGAGGGGTATGACTGGGGAGATGACGGCCGATCTACAGGCGTTGTTGACGCGTGCCAGGCCTGTGTTGGCAAAGAGTGAGGAGGTGTTGGGCAAGTCGGAGGGGGGGAAGGATCTGACGCAGGTGTTGTCGCGGTTTTTGACGGAGCGGATCGTCGTGCCGGCGTGATGTCAATGTGCGTGCCGAGTGTTTTTTTTTTTTGATAGAGTAGTTGATAAAAGTACTGTAGTTGGTCTCTCTTCTCATGTTGTATACTTACTGATCAAACCCATCTATCGAATTCAACTGGTCCTCAGTAGTTCGCTTCGGCTACTATTCGGATCGACGGAGGGTTGGGTCGCACGTCCAATCTCAATGTCACACGCTGCTGTGTGGTGGAAATGCCGGCGACATCGCCGCCGCTTTCAATGGCTCCCTCAAGTTGATTCGTAATCAACCTGCGGGAAGTGTTGCATAGGATGACTTCGGAGGTCGGTAGGTTCATGGCAGCGAGAGGGAACCAACACTGCCAGTGGGTTCAGCTTGTCGATACTGGATGGCCAGGACCATGCTGTTAACGATAGGGGAGTGTCGATGGAAGAGAATGTAGAACGGAGCCTATAGCTTGTCCGAAAACCAAACTGTTCGGCCGAGAGGAAATGCAGAAGGTCGGATGGCGTTCACCCAGCCACGGCGCCGCTCGCCCTGCGCCAGAATCAGGCCCTTGGCTTCCTCGTAAACATGGCAAGCTCAGGCTGTCCTGATCCGAGGAACCGCATGTACTTGACACTTGAAACGTGTCGCCACACAAGGCACAGTCTGTGCGAATAACACCAAAATGTGGCCCCATAGATGAGCCATAGTTCCATAGATTCATGCCATCATCATGATGGCCCATCCTGTGGATTTGGCAACGCTACGGGGCGGTTAGATGCGTGTGACCGGTTGGTAGACGTTGAAACGCTACTTCCTGTGGGCGGCTACTCAGCTTGCCAATATTTTTCTAATGAGTCACACTAGATCCTTCCGGCGCCTGAACACGCCAACTACGTGAACAGCATGGCCCATCGTGCGACAACCGGATCTGTATGTTTACGACAGCCCCGTTAGTTGGTCGTGCATAGTAGGCATATCGATGGGGGGCGACCAGCTATTTGGCCGCTATTCGGGGAGACCGGCGCAAGTGTGTCGGTGGCGGTGTTCCTCTACTTCGTCATCCAGAGAAGAAAAGTTCTTTGTTTGATAGGTTGTCCTTACCCGGGGTCCCCTCACTGCAACTCGGCGGAAATCCACAGCCAGTAGGTCCTCCACAACGCAAACAAACACCAAATATGACATTCGTGGTTCTCACAGATATCTCGAGTCACTAGGTTTGACGGACCCGGCGATGAACCTTATCACGAACTAGATTCCAATTTTCAAATTCTCACTCGTAATAATGAGGTCTCAGTCGTGCTTCCTCGCCAGGGAAACACTTTCAAGGTAAGGTGAGAATGAGCAAGCCGAGGGTTGACCGGAAGTATGCTGTAGCGTCGGAGCGCCAGCTTCTGGCTGGTTCACAGGCGAGTCCGAGCTATTCGCTTGCTGTGGTGCCACAGCAAGTCCTGAGGTCCCCCATTCGCAACTACTGGCCATGTTCCTTTAATTTATTCCATATGTGGCTTCCCGAGCCATGATGCATGGCACCGTTCCACCAAGTGTCGGCATTCCGTTCCATTTTTTTTGTGCAGGATGGATCGATTCGATCGATTCGACCAACTGCATGGCATTGGAAAACCAAACCATCCATGCTTGGCCCTGGCTCCCGAGTACGTTCCGGTCCCGCCCCGCCACATATAAATTCCAGGCCATGGTCATATCCATCCTCGAACCATCAAGTTCTTATTTCTCAATCATGCCTACCGCCATCCCCACTCGTAAAGCACGCACTTTCTACCATGCATCCGACATCCCAAATGATGTTTGGTGTACTCTGTTGCAGAATGAAGCGGCTGCAAACGTGGTTCTACCGTTTGCGAAGAAAGCTTTGAATTTCCCTCGCGGGGATGACAAAGAGCAATTATGGATCGTTCTGTACGACGGCGCAAACAATGTCGAGTTTGTGTTGTCCTGCACCAAGGGACCGCTGGGGAACTACCCCATCTTCATCGTCGCCTCCAAATCCTCCTTCCAGATCATCCAAGAAGAAAAACGCGGCAAGAAACTGGCGGATTCCTTGTTGCCGCTTGTCCTCTGTCTTCTCAAGGAGATTCCTCCACAGAGGGTGTTTTCCGTCTTCTCCATTGCGAAGGTGACAGAGACGTTCGCCGAGATCTTCGAAGCGAATGCGCGACAGTATGGTATCGAAGCTCTCAAACATCCATATTATGACGCGACCTTCACCTTTTGCACGAGCGAGACGCTTAAAAGGCCCTCGGATTCCACATACCCTTTTCCTGGGTCTCAGGATACCGTCATCTCCCTCCGTCGTGCGGATATGTCACATCTAAAAGGGATCACGGCCATATGCAAGTCATTTTCGGAAACTTCGGTGAGTACTGTCTACTTCGTCCGCATTTGAATTGTAATGACATTCGTGACGACAGCCGCCGTTTGTGCTCGATGACGCAGGCGCGGAGTTGGAGGCGAGGCTGATGATAACTAATCAACAGGCTTGGGTTCATGCTGTCCAGACGGAGGATCAAGAGCCCGAGATTGCATGCCTGGTCGCTACTACTCGAGAGTCGGACAATGTGATGGCGGTAACCAAAGTCTTCACACCAGAACACTGGAGGGGCCGTGGTTGTGCTGCGCGCCTTTTGCACCGCGTCTGCGAAGAGTGAGTATCTATCGCTGATGTGCACCCTGATATCCATTCTGATCCTCTGATAGCATTCTCCAAAGGAAAAAGCGTGCCGTTCTCTATGTTGGGAATTCCGAGGAGTTGGCGCCTGCGCGTAAGGTGTATCAAAAAATAGGGTTCCAAGGCCTCGAAGGTCAACAAGTGAAAGAGGTGGAGAAATGGCTCGAAATCGGATTCAAAGGCACCACTCTTGGTTATTGGTGAATCTTATCATTCTTTGAACTTCTGGCACTGCTACGGACTTCAAGTTAGATCAGTCATACCTACTTGTATACTTCATTATGTTCATGTGTCATGTAGCATAGGTTACCCCAACAGTAGAACCAGGACTCTCTGCGACATTCGTGTTCTATATATA
>JBBPSA010000120.1:0-15535 GCA_038093355.1 Boletus calvinii | reverse complement strand
GAGGGCCATGGTTGTAAGGTCGCCACAGATGTGCTCTAGGATAGCCTGTGAAGGATCGCCCCCCGTCCTGAGAAGGGCCTCTGTATACAACGTCGCCGAGGGTGCCTTGCGCAAGAGCGGCGCGGTGACCACGAGAACGTTGAGAAGTCCAGCGTGATCCAAAATATTCGACGTGTCGATCACGTTGAACGAGAGCGGCGCCTCTGACACTGCATGATGCCCGTAATGGTGCTCGTCGAGCGTGATGGTGGACAGCCGCCACGGAGCGACGTTGTATGGCGTGACGGGGGACTGCGTCACTTCACAATACTCGAGTGCTTGACAGAACATCAACGCATCGCCAGCGAACATTCGGATGACGAATGTGGGCGACGAGGGGTTGCTGCTCTTCAAGCGCTTGCTCATGGACGTACACCAGCGCGAAAATTGGCCCTTGGCGATGCGTACCATCTCCTGCGGTGGAATACGTTCGTAAGGACGCGTGAACTCGCCCGAGGCGAAGGCCTCTGCGAGATGAAACCCCGAGAGGGGATCAGTCCCGTAGTGCACAGCGAACTTGTCTCCGTCGATGGAAAAAGCAAACATAGGATTGACACTCAGACCTCGCTTTCGCCCCGAACCTTGGCCTTGGCCTTGCGTACCGTCGTCGGTGGTCCCAGACGACCAGTAATTGTTAAATTGGAGTGAGACGACTTCTGTTGCGTGTAGCGCGAGGGGTCCCGCGGAACGCGCTGCAGTCGTCGTCCCTCTGGCTCCCATGTGCTGTGACATCTCCTTCATGCCGTCGATCATGCGCTGTTCAAATCGCTTTGCCTGCTTGGAAGAGAAGGTGGCCGTATCGAGGTACGTGGTCCACATGCGCCGAAGCTCGGCAAGCGTCCCTGCATCGCAGGCAGCGAGAAAGTGGCCATACGGGCCCGCCCTCCAAGTCCCTGCGCTTTCCGCCAATGCGACGAGCTTGCGACATTGTTCGAAAAGCATCGAGAGCGAGGCTTGGTCGACAAACATGTGGTAAAAGAGGTTCCACAGCTTGTCCAGCTTGTCGAGCGCGCTGTCGTCGGCGAGAAGGGTAAACAACACTGCGTTGCGGGCTACGACGCTTCAGCGGGAACGCTCAAGAAACACGGACGGATGAATGGGCCTCACCGAGTATGGCGACGTCGACGTCGCAACATGTAATGTCAAACGCCCGCAAAGCTACGGTACGTCAGGCCTAGCAAATGATCGAGCGAAACGATACATACACGTCAGCGGGTTGGTCTCGTTGGTGTATATGGTGTACAGGATGTGTCTAGGATCCCCACACGCGAGAAGAAGGATGTCTGCCTTGCTTTCAGGGGACAGGTTTTCGGTCAAACAGACCGCAGACGTATTTCCAACAGGATAGAAAAACGTTGTGGTGGGCCAAAACAAGAGATGCGACATTTCTCTGTAAATGATGAGCATGGACGTCAGCGCCATCAGTCTGTCCCAACGTAGTGCATCGCACTCACTCAAGATGGGATAAAATGATACGCAATTCGGAAGGGCTATACGGTGTCGTCGGCCTCGACGATGCTTTTTAGAGAAAGGAATGGCAAAGTTCAGTGGTAGTCAGCTGGGACGGCCTTTAAAGCAAATTGATCACAGCCGAGGAAGGCGGTCATCGTTTCGGATACTGAGCGCATGGCGAATCCAAGTCAGAACGAGCTGGTCAAATGACTGTCCAACGGCACGGCCGCCACATTCTAATGCTGTTGCAACCTGGGGAATATAGAAGTCAAATAATACGCTGTCTGTGTGGCGCACTCGTCTCTCGCGAGGCTGCAAATTAGACTCGGAATCGAGACGTAGCAACCGTCACGTAGCTGGTACTACCATCAGGTCATTGGTCTCTTAACCTTTAACCACATACATTCGACCTACTGGTATTCGGAGGTCGACGTGGTATGGGGCTGCCGACATAATAGCAAACTTGAGCGGGGCTTCATGGCCCAGGACTATCATTGTGCATCGCCGGTGGTCACGGTCGTGCCTAGCGTCATGATCCGTGAGCTCCCGGCAGCGAGCGCAACTTACTCCTCGGTAGACGTATCCGTGGCCCTTGAGAGCTCGAATCAAAGCGTCGCATGAGCATTTAGCAACGCAATAGAGCGGTCCGAACATGTTAAAGTCACCTTGGGGTTGTCGGTCCCGGGTAAACCTCGCCAATGGCACAAAGGCGAGCGTGTGGGGTCACGGTGGTCTTGTCTTCTCCTAAATCGTGGATACAAATCCGGAGAGCTCGACCATCGTGACATGCATCATCATGACTCACTCTTTCGAACACAAACGAGCGTACCTCCTCACCCAAACCAAAACCAAGATCAGATCGAAGTAAAACAAATACATAACCATTCTGTAAGATACTGAGATGTGCGTAAGAAGATGCAGCTAGGGTGGTGATACTTGAAACAGATCCCAAAGCGTTCAAAGTGAGCAGTTTTAGTCGACATAATAATCCGAATCACCCAACCCGGTCAATCAACGTCCATGGTGGCCGCCCCACGACCGCCACCGCGTCGACCTTGCCCACCTCTCCGTCCGCCACGCTGCCACCGCTGGGCGTCTGGTCGCGAGTTTTTCTGTGGAGGGTACGCCTTGGGATCGGCCCCTGGTGGTGCGACGAGGACTGTAGCACGGGGATCAGAGGTCATGATTGAATCTGAACGCAGTTTCCTGTTCGCGGGAGTGAGGTTTAGCTTCACACAAGGACAGAACCAAGGGGACTCACGACCCGGCATCGTCATCTGCACCCATCAAGACGTCAACACTCCCATTCTCATTGACCATGTCCATACCGCCCAGTCTTCCAGAAAGGCCGACAGATTGTACGCCTACAACCATGACGCGGAGTATACGACCATCCGCGGGTTGTTTGTCGAACTTGGCAACGGCAGCCGCGGCATGCGCAGGTTGTTTGAATGTCAGTCTGACGGTTACGTCGTCAGACTGAGACACCACGAGGTCGGAGGAAATGATCGGACCACATCGCCGGAAGATGGCCTGTCGGGTATCGGAAATAGGCTGGGAGATGAGAAAATAGAGGACGCACCTCGACATCAGCAGGAGTGGTGCCCTTGACGAGACCGTCGACCTGCACGACATTGCCGTTTGCGCTCGCGCTCGCCCCCTTGATGCTTATTCCACCCGGAGCAGTGGCATCTCTGAGGGCGCGCTGGACGAGGACGGAGTCGGGCTTGCGAGGGGCTGCAGCAGAAGCGGACAATCGAGCGGAAAGCGAGGGCTTGTCGGGGTCTTCGTACAAGTCGTGGGACCACTGTGCGTCTGAATCGCCTTTCGGTGGCCGAGAGGGGCGAGCCTGAGTGTGATAAAGCGCGCGTGCGGAGGCGAACCAGAGAAGTTTATTTTCAATGGACAGCGTTGAATCGTATGGTACGCACATAGGGCGAGTTTCGGTTTGCAGATTTTGGACGGACGGGGCCACCGTCGGTGGTGGAGAGACGGGCCAGGAGGGACATGATGATAGTTGGGGAGAGAAAACTCAAGACTGCTGTGTGCACTTGTTTGGCGTGTGGCAGAAAACACAACGTTTTGCGTCCAATTGCTCCAACACTTTCGACGCCGACCACAAAACTTTTCATCTCACCGACACCGACACGACATGGGTGGAGCTGGTGCGTCTTCTCTTGCGGTATTCGACCGCGCTCTTAGCAGTATACAGGTTGGCTGTTCCTGTTCTCGGTCCTTATGGCCGCTGGACTGCTCTTCACAATGGTCTTTTTCGTACGTCGCAACTCGCCCATCTTACACGTGTTCTGACATGCAACACAGATCATCATGTTTTCTGACCTCGAATGCGACTACATCAATCCCATAGACCTCTGCAATAAACTCAATCAGGTAGCCCAATCACCGCACCTCTTCACTTGCGCGTACTCACCACCTCCAACCCCTAGTTTGTTCTCCCAGAAAACATTGCGCACGCCTTTCTCACCGTTCTTTTCTTACTCTCGGGTCAATGGGTTGCATTCTTGCTCAATCTCCCGCTCGTGCTTTATAACGCCAACAAGTATGTCTCCTGGTCACTTCCATTCACGGCGTTCACACTCTTTTGCAACAGGATACGAAACAAGAACCACATGTACGACGCTACCGAAATCTTCCGCACGCTCTCTGGACACAAGAAGGAGAGCTTTATGAAGCTCGGCTTCTACCTCTTGTCTTTCTTCTACTACCTCTACCGGTGCGTATCCCCTTTCTCACTCCCACATTCAGAGCTCACCTCCGAGTTAGCATGATTGTCGCACTCATTTCGGAGAGTGAATGATCGCCCAGCTCGTTCTCCAAAGGGTCGAGGGGTGGGAGGGCCCGGGCTTGGCGTGGGACGTCTGGCTTAGGGTGTGGGGTACATAGACATCTGATCTGCGGTAGACGTTGGGTGCCCGGATATACATGAAGAGCGTCGGTGGAGCGAGGGGGTTCCCATGTTGCATATCGTCCCGTTGGGTGCTATGATCTTTGATTCTCTGCTCACTGCTCCGGCTTGGAATGTTTCCGTGTGAAGATTGTCACTGCATTCCGCAGATTCCGGACACCCGCAATCGCGGCTCACCAAGTGATGCGTGCCTCTGCGTTCACTCCAGCTTCCCTACGATCGTGTGTCTCGGTTTTATTAGGATAAGTACCCTCTTTGTGGGCAGGCCCCCCTCAAGCCTGTCTCTCTAGCACTCTCGTCTCATCACGCCTCTCTTCTTTCCTAATGGCTGCTCGTATCGCCATCCCTCGATAGCCCGAATTCTTTTCCATCTCGTCACGCTGCCTGAATCAATCCCGTTCAATCAAAAGCCTTTCTCTGTCTCACCTCGTCGTTTCCAGTCTCTAGTCACTTTTGTTCCATTGCCTGCTTGCCTACCGAAGCTTCAACCCCACGATTTCGATCGTTCATGTGGATCGTGTCTAGCCTTTGCAATCTCTTCTGTTTTCGGCCCTGCACCACCATGCCCGTTACTACCTAAATATCGTCTAGCCTCGAGCTTGTCCTATTCCATCACTCTTTTCTTCAACCAAATCACACCTGATAGTCATACCTAACTAGCGCTCCTCCCTGAGTGCCTCGTTTCGTAGTCAACCTTCCCACCGCACCCCACATGAGTCCTTGACGCCTTCTTCATCCAACACCCTATCCGAGTTCTTCTTGCCATCTCCATCCTCTGGAATTGCAAACGTAATTTCATTTGCAGCCGTAGGTCAGGTATGGCCGAGTGCAGACCTGAAACTGCGCGATCTACCAGAGGTAGAGTGCGAAATCCAGAGAATTCAAAGCGAGACCGACATGCCCCCAGACGTGATATTCGAGATCGTTACGAACCATGCGGCCACCATGGAGGGTGCCGTGTATGTATTCCGCGACTTCCGTTGGGTCCACTTTACCTGCCACGGTGCGTAGTATGCCAGGAAGCCGTTCGAGTCGTGGTTCGCGATCAGAGGTGGACCGCTCACGCTCATGCGTATCATCCAGGAACGCTACACGCGGTCCAAGTTTGCGTTCTTGTCTGCGTCCCATATGGCGGTGGGGGACAAGTCCACTCCAGACGAGGTGCTTCATCTCGCGGCCGGGATGTAGTTTGCGGGGTTCAATGGGGTGATTGGGACGTTGTGGCGGGTGGACGATGCGATCGCGCATGAGGTAGTCACCCGGTTTTACAAGGAGATGTTCAAACACCCGGTCATCGATTTCGAGCACGCGGCGTTGGCGCTGAATGTCGCAGTGGTGGAATCAGCCAAGGCAGTGCCATTGGAGAAGCGGATCGTGTTCGTGCATATCGGAATCTGAGCTCTTTTTTTCTGATACGGGTGTTCTCTTTGTGGTTCCGCAATCTATGAGCTACGATACGCGTTCGATCTGGTTGCTGCGATACAATTACACAGATGGGTACGTAGTACAAGGTAGACAACTATTCTGGCGATATCCGAGACTGTAAAAGTAATCTACTTCACGCAGTTTTTCTTGTGATCCTTCCAATCTTTCACCTGGCACTCCTTCGAGCAATATCTTACAGCCTTACACTTTGCGCACAGCGAGAGCGACCCTCCCTGCTTCCCACACGCTTTACATCGCACCTGATCGGTTGGTGCGTCACGGCCTGGCGGGATCCCCACCTTTTCCAAATACGGAACCGCAAACAGCGGGCTGATAGCCACTCGAGTCGCGTACGGGGCGAGAGACTTGAACCGTTGCGGCAATGTCTCCGTCCCAGCCCCGACACCACAGGAACAGAAAGGACTCTTCTCCGGATCCGCTCCAGCGTCTGGAAACAGCGGAATCGTCCCATGCGTCAAGTACTCACAAGAAGGTCGATGCGTCCAAGTACGGCACCGTTCGACGAGCAACGGAAGGAGGTAGCGCCACGCCTCTGATTCATCCGGATCGATTTTGATTGCGACGACACCCACCACATTGAGGTGGCGCAGTTTATCTTGAATAGTCGCCGTCCCTGGAATAACCCAGGCATCAGCGACGACCGTGTGTGAACCGGCGTCGAGGCGAAGATCAGCGACGAAAATAATAGCGAGAAGTTGTCCTGTAGATGTGTTCTGTAATGTGAAGACGGATCGGACAGGGCCTTGAACTCCTGCAGCAAAAAGCAGCAGAGAGTGAAGAGAATCTTTTAGGTTCACGAAGGTGTCGTCGGGTGAAGGGGATTTCTTCTCCCGCAAAGCACGTTCCCTGTGAGAGAACATGAGAGAGACGTGCGGGACCAGCCACTTTGGTGCTTCTGGAGTCTCGGACACCTTGAACTGAGGGCAACGGTCAAGATTAACTCGGTGGACATTCCATGACGCTGGGACTCCGTCATCGAGCACGGTATAGAACCTCTTTACGATAGCACGCTCATTTTGAGCCTGCATGGATGTTGCCAATGGGGCGATGACCTGCAAAGCCGTCAACGTTATTATTTTGTGTTCCAATTACGAGCTGTTAGGAACAACGAACGAACCTCTATGTACATTGACTTGCGGGCCACACGGAACTTCGAATTTGTGGCATCCACTGGCAGTGGAAAGCAGATCTTCTCCATGTAGTTGTCAATGCACAAGCGAGTGCCATGGGTCGGCGTTTGTTCGAGCTTCACAGATGAGCCAGCCGATAGAGAAGCTTGGCCAACTGGGTCCGTAATATCTACTCGCGTGACGAATGAACGAATCTCGGTATGAGATTCATTCATATGCACACCGAAGACCCGCTTGCTCTTCCGAGCTACTTGTGCATCGGGGTCCTTCGCAGAAGATGGAGCAATCGATGGAAAAGGGGGCTCGGCAAGTAAGTGAACGTGTCGCGAATCTTCCAGTGGTGCAGTGAATATGGCTTCTAGTAGTGACCGTCTGTGGGAAGTGTGCGGTGAAGGACGAGTCCTAAACCCGACAATTGCATTGGGCGACAACAACAACGTGCTTGACCCAACGGAGAAGAAAACGATCAAAGGAGAGGAAGTTGGGTCCCCATCCTTCTCTTCCACGATGGTCGCAGATTTCGTGTGACCTGTTCCAGTCGTTTCCAATCTTCCATATGCTACAGAAATATCCATGAACATGTTCCACAAGTTCGAATTCCTGATCTCGCACTGGAGTATAGGTGTTCCCGCTATGCGAAGCTCGGATTCAACAGCCTTGATTTTGCTCCGGGGGATCACAAGGACGACCGTGACGACTGCTGGAACAGACTCCCAGTCTTTGAACATTGTAGTTTTTGTCTTGGCGCGCTGATGTTGGATATACGACTGCTCCATGGAGGTGAACGTCACGATATCCAGGAGGTGAAAGTGACAGCACATTTCTTGGTAAAGGTTGGAACCCAATATCAGGCTGGTGTCTTGCACGACTTCCTCATCAAACTTCTCCATGACACGTCTCCAGTCTGTTTCAACCCGCGATTTGATATGGTGAAGCAGCTGTACGAAGCTCCGACGGGTGTAGTGCACGAGGGTTTTCTCAAGGAACGCCCGGGTAATTGACGTATTTTGCAGTTGACGAGCCAGATTTTCATCGGAGAACATCTTAAGGTAGACTTTAAAGAGGAGTCGACCAAGCTGATCTGGAGAGAATGACATGAGGTACTCGCTACTGATGGCTTTCCAAGTAATTTGTTCATGGTATTGTCGTCCTTGGAACACTTGTATGAGACTTTCATAAACATTCGAGCGAGTCGTAAACCGCGATAGGAAAGCGGAGGGTACAGTCCCCAAGAGAAGTGACATTGTTTGCATATCACCAAATAGTCGCTCCAAGATGCTTGTCGAGGGTGAATCACTATACGAAAACAACGTCTCGGTGTATATTGTCGCGGAAGGGGACCTGGAGAGGATGGGAATGGTAGCCACCAACAGGTTAAGGAGTCCAACATGATCAGAAATGTTGGACGTGTCGATCACATTGAACATGGTTGGGGCGGGAGTAGAAACGCCTTCTCCGTACTGGTTTTCCTCGAATTCTATTCTCGAAGCCCTCCAGGGCGAGCTCAAGATGGGGGTGGCGGTAACGCCGCATGAACTGAGATGGGAAAATGCCTGACACAACCTCAGCGCATCGCCAACGAACATCCGAATAACGAGCCTCGATGAAGTCGCTGAGGTCACCCTCAGGAGCTTGACGACTGAGGTGCACCACTGAGAGAACTCGCTGCGCGCTGCTCGTACCAGTTTCTGTACCAGTACAGTGAGCGCATCGCGATGGGAGGCTACGAACACCTCTGCGAGATGAAATCCTGCGATCGGGTCCGCCCCGTAGTGGACAGAGAACTCCTTTCCTGCCGTGGAGAAGGCAAACGTAGGATTGATGAACGTAGCCTGTTCTGTACTATGCAGACCATCGTCGGTAATCCCAGTCGACCAGAATTTGCGGAATTGCTCTCCAATTGTTTCCACTGCGAGGGGTAAAAGGGGTCCAGCGGAACGAGACGATGTCACGACAAACCCGTCGCCATGTCTGTCCTGGACTTCTTTCATGCCATCAAAAAAGTTTTTCTCGAACCGTTTGTGTTGATCTGGAGTATAGTCGGCCGTTGCGACGTATAGGCTCCAGAATCGGCGGAGTTCCGCTAGCGTTCTCTTGTCGCACGCGGTCAAAAAGCGTGCGTATGGGCCGGCGTTCCATGATTCAAGGTCCTCCGCCAACGTCACGAGTTTACGACAACGCTCGATGAGCAAGGACAACGAATCTTGATCCAACACGAAGTGGTAAAAGATATTCCATATAAGGTCTATCCTATCTTGAGCGCCTTCGTCAGCCAAGAACGTGAACAGAATGGCATTGCGTGCTGATCGAAAGATTTCAAGACTCCAATGAACACAGAGAAATGCGAGGCCCCTACCGAGCACAGCGGCTTCCACATCGCAACAAGTTACATCCAATTTCTGCGGTTCTACACGGATCGAGTTAGGTGGCCTGGGCAACCGATCAGGAAGCCACCCACCAATACTGGAACTCGTCTCGTTTGTATAGACAGTGTACAAGATGTGTCGAGGATCGCCACACGCCAGAAGCAGGATGTTTGCTTCTTGTTCGGGAGGGAGGTGTTCAGTCAACCGTACAGCAGACGTATTACCAATTGGATAAAAGTATGTTATTCCACGAAAGAATAGAGGATGCGACATTTGAGTAACTTCAAGATAAAACGTCTGAAAATTGGGCTACAGGGGGTGCTTGCTTGTTGTCCACGATTTTGCTGTCGTACTCAGCAAGCGTTTGCTTGACGTTCAACGTTCAACGCTCAACCTGAGGAGTGAGAGGATTGGCAAGCAACTTGTTGATGCCGCGGCAGCAAAACCTTGAACACGATGCAAGTTGCAAGCCAGGCCGCAAAGGCATTGGTGTTTGGTCGTCGGAAGATCCCGAGGCCACACAGACCAAAACGTCGGCCCGACCGGCCCGGGCCCGACGTCGAGCTCAAGTATCGCATGGAGAGCTGTCGAGGATGAAGTTGTTAAGGAATAAAGCAAGTCTGTTTGCTGTTTCATCCTAGTAGCTGGTCGGGAGTCAATGGCTAACTGAAACCTACATGACATAACGAGCCTCCCGGCCCGAATGGGCCAATCGCAGACTCGAGGGTTTCAGAGATTCCGAAATGCAGGGCTCTTACTAGAAAACACGAACCAGTCTACACATTCACTTGCATGATAAGTAGTTGCTACAAAAAAGAAAACTGTCCATGAAATCGTACACGCACACACCGCAACCCACATTAATAAAGGTAGCGAAATCCCTTGCGACGCCGGACTGCTTCCTCGAAAGAAATACCTTCCAACCTGGCCGCCTCCTCGATCCGCTCCCGCTCTGGCCCCTCCATGAGCTCCCTCTCTTCCCGTTCCATCCGTTTGTTCTCGCGAATCAGCATTTGTCGCATGACTAGGCGCGCACACACGTGAGTATGCGTTGGACGGAGAGCCGGAGACAGATGGGTATAGAAAGACGTGCTTCGACTTACTGAAACCTAAGACGGTCGCGAGCACCAGACTACAGATCGCGATGATCATCGATTGATGGTACTCCGGACCCCAGCTGGCTTTCCATATGTACGAGCCCAGCCTAAGGATGTTTAGTTAGTATCTTCTAGTCATCCTACCCCCAGGGGACGAAATGCCGGACGCACATGTTCCCGATGTTTCCCACTCCATTGACCATCCCTAACGCCACCGATCTCTTGGCAGGTGGACGTGGGATTGCATTCGAGACCCAAGTCAATGTCAGCGCAAAGCCTATTTATATGAGTCAGGACCTGGGTGGACACGTTGCACATCATACGTACCACAATAACCGAGGGACATGAGGAAAAGGGAAAAGTATCTGCCGCCAGTGGACATGGTCACTAAAGCAATGATGTACCCAACAATGATGGTCCACCACCAGACTGCGAGATGGAAGTATCGCTCCCCGGTCCGGTCTACACGTCTCAAGGTCAACAGTTGAAGTTTGGATGCATGTATTACTTACCACAATGCCATGCATTGACTACACAGCATATCGAGGCGAACACCCATGGAGGTCTGCACCCAAGAGATTCGTGAGAAGAAGTGCAAAATGAACGTCAGCGTACTCACGCAGCCATCACAAGGGTGATAGTTGTGCTATACCCAAGAGTTGCAGTCAAGCTGAGAGGCGAATTTCGTGAGGATCATAACAATCCGCTGCACCCTCGGTGCAGACTCACGTTGGGAAGAAATTGATAAAACTCAGACCCACGAGCTGAGAGCAGGCCATGAACATGAAAATCCAAACTTTGACATCGCGGATAGCGAGCTTGAAGCCATCGAAAATTCTGTTGGTAGTAGTCGAATGTTGTGCATTTTTGCATCGCAGGAAAGAAAAAGATCAAGTGATAAGCAAAGACCACGTAAGCTTCCTCAGACACGCACGTCGCATCGGAGGAATCTTGATCAGCTTCTCCAGCATCTTCTGCCAGTCTCACCTGCCCCAAGCGGCGTTCTGCAGGAGACATCCATCGTGTGTTGTGGGGCTGAAACGCAAAGAAGTTAATAAATAAATGACGTTATGCTTCCCGACACTCACGAGATCTGGGAGAAGCCACCTGGGGTAGTCACGAGGAAGTTGATTAGGTTGTGGAATATCTTCCCCGAGGTTGGGAGATGAAGCACGCACATGGTGAGCAGTCCAAGGGACATCGTAATAGCGCCCTGTGTATAAAATACAACAAACGCTGTCAACCACGTCCAAAAGAAGGCACAGAGAATCAGGGATCACCTCGATATAGAACAACCTTGCAGGTCCGTAGATGAGCCGGGGCGTCGTGAGGAAGATTCCAACTGCTTACCATCTCCATGCAGCAATGCCGAGTTTTCCTTGCAGGTTCGCCAGAATTCCAGCCGCTATAAGCTGATAACAGATATGACTTGGGGAATCACCTGCACAGAAATAGGGCTTACACTGCCAAATGCGTTGGATATTAATAGGCCAACGTAGAAGACAGCTGAGCGCAGTGCCAATTCCTGAGAACGTATGCGCGTGAGAAAGGGAAGGGAAGGAATGGAGAGATAACGAGGTACCTTCCTAGTGTACCATCTCGACAACAGGTACATACACCCCGGATAGAAGGCCGCCTAAAAGAAGCAATTGAGCCAAATGATAACGGTAATTATATACATCACACTCGCTTCAGGGAGCCCGATGAATACACGACAAGCCATGATGCCAGCAAAGTTTGTCGTGACCTGCCAATACATATGAGTGATATGCCACGGTCTCACGAAAGGTGAGACCGACTCCAGTCAGGGCGCTCGCTAAACCCCAGGCCACGACGCAGGCACCGATGTAGAGAGATGGTCTTTACGCCATGCGAGCGCCGTCAGTCCACGCGACGTCCGGTGTTGTGTGTGAAGTACAGACCTTGATATATAGCCCAAGATCTGAGTCGGCTTTGAACACGAGCATGCGACAGAGAACAATCTATTGAGACGTACCATATTGGAGGGGATCTGCGCGGGGCTGTAGGATACATATAGGATGGCAAGGATTGATGCGTATTGAACGTCTATACCAGGGTCAACTGTGAACTTGTGCTGGAGAGAGAACCTGATTACCAGTTACGCCGAGGTCCGCTTCTAAACCCTGAAGTCTAGCTGCGGTGACAGCCACACGCTAGAAAACCCAAAAAACATCCAAGTTGAGAAAAATACCATGAAAGAATGACAATGGACAAACTTACGTCGATATAATTCATCACAAAGATGATGACGACAGTAGGCATCAACCTCTTGTCGAGCCTACGGACGAGATCGCGTTCTGCTGCCTTTCTGTTCTCTTCTGTCAGTAGAACAAAGTCGTCTCGTTCTCCTTGTGTCGCGACCACATTTTCCGTGAACGACTCGGACTTCTTCTCCTCATGCGACATCGCTGTTGTACAAAAGAGGGGAATTGCAGAGCGACGGTGGAGTTCGAGTGAACTACTTCCGGGCCACTGAATTCCAAACCATGCTCTATATACCTGCAACACACGAGACCCGACTCCACGAACCCATGACAGCCCGAGTGAGTAAGTCAGAATCAAAATAGCGCAACTACTCCAGTATACATACCCTACAGCGTCCGTCTAGACACCATCTGCAAGGGCATTAGCCAATGTAGAGCGTTACTTTGAGCCACAGGTCCTCGGATCATCGATCATCCATGTTCCATGTGAGGGCCAACTTCCCCATGGGACCTCGAGCCATTTAAGGAAGGGATTATCAGAAAAGATCACCTGGAAACGGAACAATGGTGACGTGGACAGACTAGCAACGGAGACATGAGCCAAACCTAACATCATAACATGAAGGCATGCGAAGTCCGAGTCATCAGACTGAAGTTGCGCTGACCGAGAGGATGTGCGGTGCAGAGCATTGTACCTCAGCGGTGGCAGCGGTCCTAGTAGTACTCCTGGAGTTGCCTTCACCGCCACCGTCATCAAGCCTCCAAGTTTTACGGTGTCAACTTCATCATTTTCCCGGAGCTTCGCACTCGGTTTGGGCGTACCTCGACCCACTCTCCACTCTGGCTCCCCTCCAGTGTGCGTGGGTACATTCAACTCCTCTGTCCACCTCCGAGTGCGCGAGATCATCGTCGGCCCTTGCTCGGACTTTGTTGCAGCTGAAGTCGCACTGCGTTCGGAGTAACAACGGACTACAAAGCCACTCTTTCGAGACAGCAACACCCTGTAAAACCCGACTACTTATGTAGCGGAGATAACCCCCTTTCGCGCTTTATAACCAGCCAAGTATGGGCTTGCAATTCTTTAGACCATCCGCGGAACTGCCATGTTCCCCCCTCTCCCTCTTTGGTCATTGATCTTCATCGCCTTGACTGCTGCGGACGCAAGTCTCATCCGTCGTAGCAATGGCAAGGCTACTCTTAGCTTCGCAACAAAGATAAATGCGGGTGGATCCCCTAGTATAGTTGAGAAGGACCGCGCTCGTGTGCAGGCCATGAAACAGGTTGGACATCTCGGTAAACGTAGCACGTTCGAAGTTAGTGCCATCAACAACGGGACCACCTATGTCACCGAGGTCGGAATTGGCAGCCCTCCAACCAATTGTAAGCGGATCAATCGTCATTATATATGTGGGCGTCGCGAGTTGAACGATCGATCACAGACACGCTCGTAATCGATACTGGAAGCGCCAACACCTGGGTGGGTGCTGGTAAGCCATATATCAAGACTAAAACCAGTCAAGACACTGGTAATACGGTCGTATGTCTATTTTTTCTCCCATGGGGCATGTCCGACTTGACGGCGATTATAGGCAGTGACTTATGGCTCTGGAAACTTCTCTGGAGAAGAATGGGTCGATACCGTGACGCTTTCCTCCGACCTGATCATCAAAGAACAATCCATCGGTGTGGCAAGCTCATCCTATGGGTTTACCGGTTTTGATGGGATTCTCGGCGTTGGCCCTGTCGACCTAACACACAATAGCGTCAGCGGCGTGGACATGATCCCTACCGTGTCGGACAACCTTCTTTCCCAAAAAACGATCTCACAGGAGGTGCTCGGGGTCCATTACATCCCGGTTGCTGAAACAAGCGAGAACGGAAAACTCACGTTTGGTGGTTACGATGAGTCCGCCATGGCTGGGCCTTTGGTCTACGTTCCATTGACAACGACCTCTCCCGCGTCCTACTTTTGGGGCATCGAGCAATCAATCAGTTACGGTAGCGAAACTCTCCTTTCGTCGACCGCTGGTATCATCGACACAGGCACCACCCTCATCCTCCTCGCCACTGGTCAGTGACGTGTTGGGTTCAGATTTTAATATCGAGTGCTGACGTCTTGTGTTGCAGACGTGTTCAATGCATACCAATCCAAGACGGGCGGTATCATGGACCCTGACACCCAGCTTCTCACGATTACCTCCGCTCAATACGCCGACTTGCAGCCACTTGTGTTTAATATCGGGGATGCCCCGTTCGTGCTGATGCCTAATGGGCAAATATGGCCTCGTTCACTCAATACATACATCGGTGGCAGCTCTAACGGGATCTACCTCATCGTCAACGACATCGGAAGCCCATCTGGGTCCGGCCTCGACTTTAACAATGGGTACACCTTCCTGTACGTCCACACCTACTGATCTGACGTCCGTGGTTTATCGGTGGTTGCTGACGCCTGTGCCATTCTGCAGTGAGCGCTTCTACAGCGTGTTCGATACTACCAACAAACGTGTCGGCATTGCCTATACCGACTACACCTTTTGCGAAAGTAACTAACAACGCCCCAATCTGCTGTCTCGTGTACTGGTCACCTATGTGATCGTTAATGCTGTTAAACAGCAACATTCACTCTTTAAATCGATACCAAAACTTATACGCGCTTTTGATGATATTCCAATGTACGGGATGCACTTTCTGATCACTCCTGATGGAGGCACTGTGGCCTTATTTCAAACGCTCATATCTGGCCCCGTTCGCTGAACGCCGCCCACGTCGGCTTGAACTCCAGTGCAATATACCCCACCTGGCATGAGGTATCGAAGGAATAAGCCAGTTCCAGATAGGGGTTAACGTTCGA
>JBBPSA010000119.1:0-15544 GCA_038093355.1 Boletus calvinii | reverse complement strand
GAGTAGATTTTTCCACCACCTGACAAAACCATATCCCCTAGACACACCGGTGACCGGATCGAGCATAATTTTCGCACTCTTACAGCTAAGGAAAGGGCGGATGAATTTGGGTTCACGATCGTTCCGTAAACCAAGGACTGGGTTTCGAAATACTGCCACTAGGTCAGAGTTGGATGTTTCAGGTGCGAGGTCGCCGACGAAGATACTATACTCCTTTGGGTACTGCTGCTGTGCAGAGGACACGACCACGCCGGGAGTAGAAAGCGCAGAGGTGATGGAGCTAGGAATCGAGGATGCCAAGCTAAGCACAAATGGCTTGTTCGAATTGGGCATTGTAACGGGCGGCGCGCCGCCGTTACCGTTAACCTGGCCGAGTACCGATGCTGCGACGGAAGGAGATGGGAAGGTCAAGAAGCAATATCCCGGGTTGTTGGATGGTTGACCGAGAGTATCGGGGGGACCATTGGGTACCCTGATGCTGACAGGGTCCCAACCCATCAAGCCACAAACCTGTTTTGCGTATTCTTCGTCCATCCAGGGTTCGAGATCACTCCACCAAAGGGTGGAAGGGAGCAGAGCAGAGTTGGGGTTGGCGGGCGGGGAAGGCGTACCTGATACAATGGACTGATGGTCACGAGAAGTGTGAATGGATGGAGGTAGGAGCGGTGCGCTGCGCTGCTCAACGTCCAAGGGAGGGTTGTGAAAGGCCGAGCTAGCGGGGGGGATGACGGGGGAAGTGAGTAGAGGAGGGGAGCGGGGATGGTTGGAATAAGAGAGGTGGGGCGTGGAGAAAGAAGGCGTGTGCCTGTTGGATAAAGCGGACCAACCGTCGAGTTGGGCAGGGGATGAGTTGAATTCCTTGTCCTGTATGCGCATTCCGTAGCGGGAACTTGCCGAAGTGGCCGAAGTGGCGGGATGTACGGGCAGGATGTGAGAGAAGCGCCGATCTAGCGGCGCCGCGGTGCTGGCAGATGCGGAGGAGTGATAGTGAGGAAGGCTGATCTGATCAACGTCTGTAGCGGGACGAGGGTTTGCAAGACCAAGGGGAGGAGAATGATCACGGGGGTCAAGTGGGGACATGAGAGGGGAATCGAGTGATCCTCTTTGAAAGTCGAGAAAGAACCGACAAAAGAACAGACGAATAACTACTGCACGAAAGCGGATCTGAAGAGGGAGAGAAAAACAGGGAATGGCGACAGCAATGCGATGCGATGTGCGAGCAAGATGTGAGCGATATGCGTGTTTAGACGGGGGTTAAGATAAGAGGAGGCCGCTTGGGGAGGAATGGAGAGAAGAGGAGGCCTGAAACGAAAAATAAAATCGATTAGAGACAATATACGTCCCTCGCGGAGAGTCTGCGGTCGGAGTTGGGAAACAACCGCCAGGCGCAAGTTCTGACGGGTTGAGCACGTATATCCTCGACAGCTAAGGAGATCCTGCCAGTGACATGGCACAGCGCGGCCGCGATACTGCATGGTGAGCCGGGGGAGATCATTCACGGAGCTGGCTCGATTTAGCACACAATAGCCAAGATACGCACCGCTATTCGCCCGGAATGGAGAACAATGCAACCATTGCGGTCCGGTTCTGGGATCGACGTACTACTTATTGCCAGACAAGGGCCTGAGCTGCCCCTTGCCTTTTGTGGGTCCATATGTGTCCCACCGTGGCTGTGTGATTTGTCCGCCCCTGGCACTCGTCCATCCGTCGCACCGTCGACAGCGCGTCGTGTAACACTTGTAATCCGGCCCTTTTCAACCCCCAACACGCTCGCTGAGCATCGGGCGCGCACGAGCGGTAGTCGTGTCGACCCTTTAGTCGTGTTCATTACATAATCAACAGACGCCCGTTTCGCACGGACGAGCGGGTCCCGTCCTTCAAGTCCTCCGGGCTCTCTCTCCAGCCATGCCCATCCGCAGACCCTCTGCGTCTGCTGGACACACCCCTTCCGCACATTCCTCTTCCAGAGCCCACAGAAGCAACGATTCTCACCATGCTCTCGGTAATGGCCTCTCCCAACCACCGTCCATCGCCTACTCTGCCCCGTCCGCAACCCCACAGCAGAAAAACGTGCAGGCTCTCATCAACAGAATAAAGAACAAGGTACGTGTCCCTCTTCGCGCGTCTTCCCTTTGCCCAACAACACCGTCCCTCAGCTCCCCGTCAACTCTGGTCTTGCCTTGGATGTGGTCGAGGGAGATCCAGCCACTCAAGGCGCCGTCGATGCCCTTGTTGAGCTTGCCTACGACTCCCTCGATATCATCGCCTGGTCCCTCAGCGAGCTCCTCGAACGACTCGCAAAGGTCTGACACTGCTCACCCTTCCATCCTTTGCTTACCTCCTTGCTGAAATAGCAAATCGACGCCGCTGGAGCGATGACCATCGAGGCGCTCCAATCCCAGCTATTTGTCCTCAAGATATTGTCCGTGTCCATGTCCTCTAGATGGACCCCTCGCCAAGATGACTATCCTCGATCCGGTTCGCGTGCAAGCGAACCAAGCTCAATCTCGGGACAGACAGCCACAAATAACAACGCTTCTATCCATTCGCACTCTAGGAACGCTCACAAATCATCTTCGGAATTCTCATCTTCGACGCCGCCTCTGCCTTGGGTAGAGGTAGATCCACTCGACGACAACTGCGCACGCTATATCTTGAGCGTCATGGTCCTTTATCTTCGGCAAACCGCCGCTCCAGAGAGTAGACTCATGTCTTCTTCCAATCTCGCTCCTGACGCTTCCCTTCATGATTTCGAGTCCGTCGACATACCTACCCCGAGCCCGGATGACAATGCATATGATGGTCCACCCCTGCCCCCACATATTTCCCAAGCGTCAAGACCCCTCCTCAAGTTCAAGCCCTCTGCCGCTTCTTTCCAATCTTCAGGCGCCGCTTCCGGACAGGGCCAATTCAACCGTGCATTTCATTTTGAGCGCACTCACATGGCACTCGTCAAATCGACGATGGCCCTCAACATCCTCATCAGCAAGTTCGCCGGTCGTATAGTGTATTGCTTATCTGCCTCGAATTGGATGGTAGTTTTCAATCGCATTCGCACGAAAATTCACCATCTCGCGAACACAGTCGAGGACAACCCAGACACTGTCGATTTACTGCTCATGACTCACAGTGCGATGGATAGGTCGCGTCTTGTCCAAGTTCTTCACGAGCTGTCGTCTCTTCTCGTGAACATGAAAAAACAGGCCCAAGCAGCAGTCGCAGTACCCCTTCGTATGGCCTTATGGAATTGGGTAGAACTTTATCCTCAGGAATACAACGAAGCTGTTCGTACACGGGGAAAGCTTGAAGGGTCGGCCGAGCGGGTCTTTGATCTCCTCTTCATCGCCAATGAGCCTGGTCGAGAGCGAGCTCTCTGGCCCACGCTGACCATCCTTTCCTCCTTGTGGACTGATCGCCTGACTACCGATTATCAAATTGACATCCATTCCCGTACTGTAAACTTTATGCAGCTCCAAAAGTCTTCTTCGCATCGAAAGGTAAGTATGTTCGATCCGCTTATGCATTATTTACTCAATCAGCACAGCAGGATGTCCGGTTTGTGGAAGACCTTGTCCGTCACGTAAACACACATTCAAAGTTGTCGGATGTAGCATTCGTTTGTGCTATCGACATGTGTCGTGCAGGTTTCAGGATTTCGCCAGAGGGTGAGTTACCTCTGAGACACCTCGCCACGGATATCGCGCATGAGATCAAGGTATGATTTTCATTATGGAGATATAGTGTTACACAGCTTATCGACCTGTAGATGACTATATTGGCTGGCGTGAAGCAAAAGCCATTTTGGGATTCATTCGACGAGATTGACATTGGGACATACGCGGAGGCGCTTGTGGCAGTATTCCGGTTCCTCCCAGAAGATGAAACGGTTCCGCTCTTCGTAGCATGTTTGGAACCTGAGCGTGCCGATGCTGTTAAGATCTGTGCTATCAAGGCTGCATCAATCCTTGCATCAGAGGTATTTCTCCATTAAAACAATGCAGACAGAGTTTTATACGAGGTTTTAGGCGGCCCGACTCCCATGGCAGCCTTCAATGGAGAAGCTCCGAAGGATTATCGCATTGAGATCCAGAAGGATCTACGAGGTACCATCATTTTGGCTTCTTCATATCGTCATTCTCACGTGTTTGGTTAGACCGCCTCGATACGCCGCAGTGAGGTCGACACGAATGGCAACATCAGAAGAGCAGCGACGCGGCCCAAAGCTAAGCGTTTCACGTCAGAAACTCTGACGGACAAGGACCTCTTGCTTCTAGCAATTCTGGCACTTTGGCGTGCAGACCTTAACTACTCCATGCTTCCGATAGACGAAGAGGACTCGCTCCAATGGAGCATCACATTCACGCGTATTTGGGATTCCGAAGCAGATACCTCGGTCAAAATTTCTGCGGCAACAACTTTCCAATCCCTCGTAGATATGTTTTTTCGAATGTCCCCCGAGGATCCTGATTACGCCTACTTCGAGGACCGGTTAAAGCAAAGTTTGTGAGTAACATCTCATCCTTTATACACCATCCCTGGCTGAACTTATCAAAAGGGCCACTGCACTCTTGTGTCAATCAAAGAAGCTTCTCATGACCAGACTTGAGCCCGACAGTCAAAGACTTTGGATATCTGTGTGTCATCAAGTTATGGAAACGTACCATAGAAAAAGCCAGGTATATTCACCGCTCTACCTGGGTGTGAGTTACTCAAGGGGTGTTTAGGGTGATCATGCAAAACGGTTACAATTTAATCCAGACCGTGTCCCGGCCTTTGCTCTGAGTGAAATATCCTTCCTCGTCTCACTTACTTCCGTGAACAGTGAGGTCTCGCAACTTGCAGCGCAGGGTCTCCGTCTCATCGCACAAGCCGAACGTCATCCTGACGCCCCAGTAAATATGGGCCTAACGGAGGAGGAGCGGTCAAAGCGAAATCCAATATATGAGCAATTGGGTGATCCGAGTGTTGTCGTTGTCGGTAAGCCACCATCCGATCGCAAAGCAACGTTGTCTAACGTGGCAAAAGGCCGCGTCCGTGAACAGAAACGCGTACGAAAGCTGCTGCGCTTGGTGGCCTACACGTCCCCAATCAACATCGCTGTGTGGGAAGAATGTTTCTGGAGGTGGAGTGGATTGTCGGAATTCATCGTTCCGAACCCTCTTGCTTCGATTGCTGCTTTCGACGAAATATACTTGAGCAAGCAAGAACAGAATTTGTTGCTTGAAGTGCGGACCACTGCTTTGACCCAAAGTAATTATACTAATATCTAACACAGGAAAAATTCTTCCAATGGCGGAATCTTACGCTTTTTTTGGCTGCTTTCGGTGGTGCTACCGTTCAGGATGAACACGAGCCTGGTGCCTTGACCGCCGTCATCCCTGCAGAGTTTCTTCCTGATGAGATGCGCGTTCTGAGAGACCCTGGAGAATTAGTCAATATTTTCATTGAATTCCTAACAGCAGCACTCGTTGATGATACCATCCGTGTACGCGAGGTTGCGAGGGAAGCGCTAGGTTCAGAACTTAGCCCTCGCCTCTTCGCAAGACTGTTCAAACACCTCGACGAGTAAGTCTATTTGTCTTCATTACTGTTTAGCCTAAATGATATTGCACTAGAATCACGCGGAACATCACTGAAGGTGCTGGCCCAGAATTCAAGGATGAGTACGGTTTGTTCCTTGACCAAGTTAGTCATAGGACTTTTGATTCAGTCTGTCGCTTGGATGCTAATTGCTGTAAAGCTAATCTCCGTGTTGAAATCTCTCGTTGACAACGCACAGATGCCACCTGACGAAGCATTGAGCATTGACCTCGGATCACTGCTTCGTGTCCTTGTCGGATTTATTTCCAGATTCAATGATCCAGCTTCATATCGTGTTCGCATCAAGTTCTGCAGCTTGGTTTGCAGTGTCTGTGAGCGCACAGATGCCCTAACACTTCGCAAGGATGATCTGTCGCGAAACCGAATTTTGGACGCGATTATGGAATGGTTCCAGGATCCGTTGTTGGTGAGTTCCTTGTGAATGTCTATCGGGAGTGTGTTTAAACAAATTCCGATTTCAGAATGTGGAAGCTGATATCATTCAGCTTCAGTACGACATTAATATCTTCGCCTTACGGACGGTTGTCCAGCTCCTTGACCGCCTCAAGTTACAATCCATCGATACCAGTGTACCTCCCGACGGTGACGACTTGGGGCACTCGGTCTCGCGTCTGTTCATCAGGTACTCTCACGTCCTTCTCAGAGCCCTCGACGTATGCCAGTCAGAGCAACCTGTACGTTCTTTTACATCATTTTGCATCATTTCCTCAATTAGCTCTAGACCTCCGACTCGACCTCTGACGTTCTTTCTGTGCAAAAGGTAAACACATTCTGCAATATTTGACGCCTAATTCACTGTCACCCAGAGAATGCCAACATCCCAGAAAGAGGCCGACGTGCGGGAGCTGGTCATTACCGGACTCTCACATCTAGTGATCGCCAACTCTGAGAACGGTGTAAAGCACTGTATCGCGTTGGCATATGATTCAGATGTCAGGAAACGGACGATTTTCGTTCACGTCTTTGCCCGTGTATTAGGTAAGGGCACAAAATTCGAGCCTCAACGCAATCCAGAATTGCAAGCTCGTCGGAATCAGTTGCGGGAGGTATGATCGTTCGTTGCAGTGCTCGAGGTCGAGCTAATATCTTTCCTTGTAGCTCGTCAAAGGGTCTGATGTACGAATCGTCATTTTGTTGCCATTTTCCTGCTCACACATATTCATATTTAGATGGTCCTAGCTATGGTGATCTGCGAATGCTGTCCAGCCAACGAGGTTGACATGATGATCTCGGTGCTCATGAATATCTTCGACACCCGTGCTTCCCTGGTAGCCTTACTCAAGACCATGATAGACCGAGAAATCGCGCACACAGGTAACGTCTCACCTCACGAAAATTTGCGTAAACCAACATCACATGTAGGCAGCGACGCGGACCTGTTCCGAAGCAACTCGACCTGCACAAGATTCTTGTCTGCTTTCGCTAGGATACACGGTTATAATTATCTTCGTAGTCTCATCTTGCCGCTGATCAAGACTATGGCATCAATGCCTTCGGGTCATGCCTATGATCTCGACCCAGCTAAAACTCCCAAACACAAGTTAGAACAGAATCAGCGAGACGTCGAGTTCATCGCGTCATCGTTCCTTGAAATCATCGGTTCTTCGGTGCCTGCCCTCCCACCGTGAGTATTCCCTTACTCTCCAAAGCTTCCTTACGGATTCCCTTGAAGGATGTTTCGTGAAGTGTGCGCTCACTTGGCAAAAGCAGTGTAAGATTTAGTATTTGCCCGACATTATATCATCTCACGCTCGACAGTTATCAAGTCTGGCCTGAATCGAAATTTGCTGCCCTTGGTGCCTTCATATTTCTTCGGTAAGTACAATCTAGGTAAACACAACAAATATTGTTCAATTTCCCCTAGTTTCATTTCTCCTGCCATCGTCGCTCCAGAAACCGTCGATGTTGAGGTGCCCAAAGACGATGGAGTTATCCGTCGGGGTCTTATGATCATCGCTAAAGTCATGCAAAATTTGGCCAACAACATTTTCTTTGCGAAGGAGGCACACATGGTCTGCTTGAATGAGTTTCTGAAGGCAAACATCACCAACGTCACACGATTCCTGAGTGAAGTCAACGTGAGCGATTTCCATGCACACGCAAGAGAAACTAACGCCATTCTTACTTACGCAGAAATATTCCGCCACAGCTGCTGACGAGGATGGTGGTGAATGGCTGGGTACCACTGCAGACGACACGGATACAATTGTGCTGCATCGTTTCTTAGACAAACATGCAGACAAGATCGGCAAGGAGCTGCTCAGCTACGTGAAGCCCAATAATGAGGATGACTCGGTGACCCTTGGCGCCAGACGCGCGTGGGACCAACTATGCAACCTTCTCGTTGAGCTCCAGGAAGCCCCTGAAGTCCCGCGTCTTTCTCTCCTCCCAAGCTCAGAGCACCGAGAATTCATTGATCTGATGAATCGTTGCTGTCATCGCAATATTGAGCCCGTCCGGGACATTTTCGTGTCTGCAGATGTTGCGGAGGTAAGTTGATGGATTTAGCGATGAACGTCACTCACGCTTATTCTAGGATGTACCTGCTGTCTTCGTCCTGCGTGTCTGCAAAATAGACGTAGAGGCGCTCGACATTGAACTGTTGATGTATCATATTTTAAAGGCGAGATACGTCAATTCCAGACCTATGCATTTTTTAACCCTGCACTATTTAGACGTTGACTAGTCCCGAGTATGGGAAAAGACATTATGAGATCATCCTGGACTGTACTTCCTTCACGTCTACATCTGAGATCCCCGTCCAATGGCTGAAGACATGCTCCCAACTCATACCTATGGATGTGCGCCAGCGTCTCATGAACGGTTACTTTTTGAATGCGAACTCGTTAACTCAACGCTACCTGCGACGGGTGTACAACATATCTGCAGGTTTGCGTTGCCCATCTTCTCCGCAGGCAAGTCCCGACCTTCGTTGATTTCGCTGATAGGCACGATCCTCTCGAACGGTATCAAGGCATGTTCCTCAGTCACCGAGCTTCTGCAACATGTCCCTCAATCATGCCTACCCGCTTTAGAATACCCCAGTATGTGCCAGGTTATCTCTGCAGGTTTGGTTGTGACACGGAACATAGCGTCACTGGAACACGAAAGCAACATGGTTTTCACAGAGGTGACAATGAGACAGGCCCATGACATACGTATGCCAGTTAACATGGAGGTTGCGCTCACCCACATCCGTATAACTTCGGTCTGTCGCTTCGGTTTATATATTCCTTGCAGCCTGACCCTCAGCATAGATTCGAGCGGCGGTTATCTCACCCTCTCTTTCATGTAAATCGACCGAGATTATCTCTTTGGCCGATGTCAGCGACGCGTACAACGTTTCGACGGGCCTTGACCCACATGAATTTATCATAAGGCTGAGCAGACAGGGGGTGACATCCTATTTCTCCTCGCCATATCGTGACAACATTGTCAAGGTATATTCTCTCGATAACATGATACTTCCCGAAAGCTTACTATTTTTCTAGACCATCAGATCTGCGAAGAGCCAGCTTCGTGATAGCCAAGTCCTTCGTATCGAGAGGTTCCCAAGATTCTCTAATATCTCTACCACTCTTCTACACGTGGGTATGATTAATATCAACTCGGACCAAGAAGAACTTTGCGGTGCCGCATATGACCTCCTCGGCGCGATTTGTTCGTATCTTGACTATGACAAGAACCCGATTATTGCGTCTAAAGGTGTGTAGTCTCAACATCTTGTTTCGGCTCTGACACCTTGGCAGCCGGCATTATTCCTGGTGACCTGTCTACCTTCGTCACCAGCCTAAGCGACCGACTTGCAGGATTCGCTCCGAAGCTCACGCTAGATTTCTTGACTGTGATCTCCACCGGAATGGACAAGGCCGGTATCGCGCAGCGCATCAACTGCCTCCAGTACATGAGCCCTTGGGTTAAAAACCTTGCTCATTTTTGCAATCCCTCAAACCCCTTGTACGAGCACTCGGGTGCGCGACTGCGAGATTGCATTCGCACATTAATAGACTTGACGACCGCAGACTTGGAGGTGTGTGTTGCCCATTGCGTTTGCACCCTTGACGATCTTGACGCATCCTATCAGGTTTCTTCCATGATCCACAAGCATATTTGGGTCGAAATTGGGAAGCTCGATGTGACGATCGTGAATGTGGTTCTGGATGAGTTGATCCGCGCCGCAGCAGACGGTGGTATCGGTTCACGTAGATGTGAGACAATTGCCCGGACTGCAGCTGCACTCGCATCCATTAATGTGCGAGGGAAAATCTTTTCCAAGCTACGGAAGGTTCTCGGGAAGACGTCCCTCAAACCTTCGAGGACTTTACCTGAGAATGTCCACTGGAACGAAATCGCCACGCTGACCCGATTTGCTCTAATCGCCAGCAACCATTCAAAACAGGCAGCCTTTGACCAGCTGTACGTCCCCGATATCTGCCATATCGTCACCCTCGTCGCTGGGACTGGACAAACCCTCGTGCGAAAGTCTGTTTACGGTATTATCATGAACTTTCTGCAATCGCTTTTCCTCGCCAGAGCGGAAGATGCAAGCGGACCTGATCTACGCGCACTGATGGATGAGCTCATCACTATCGAGAGCCTCCAGTTGTTTGGTCTCACCCGGCAGTCTAGCACAAGCGAATACTCCAACTACGACCCACAAAACGACAAAGCAATGATTGATTCTCAAGAAGCTTTGACACGATTGCTCGTTAGGATAATCGAAGTCACAGCGGGTTCAAAGGGTAAGAATTGCTCAGGCTGTACCCACCTTTATCGAACTCACTTGCATTTCAGGGGTCCTGAATGTTTGGCGAGCGCGATGGATGAGTCTGGCTACATCAACGGCTTTTCAACTCCCCACAGCGATACAAGCAAGGGCGTTCCTTGTGCTTGGCACACTGGCAACCTCAGAAGTGGATGATGATCTTGTTTACCAGATGCTCGTGGCGTTTAAAACCGCTCTGGGTCAGTCCACTGAGACAGACACGATAGCTGTGGTTTGCATGCTTCGATGCCTCTGCAAGGTGGTTCCCTCCTTGCCGGAAGGATCACGGTACCTCTGCCAAGTGTTTTGGCTTGCGGTTGCCTTGCTTCAGTCCAGTTATACTTCCATTTATGCTGAAGCCGCAGATCTCCTACGTGCAACGACCGAAACGCTCGAACTGCATGGTGCATTTGATGAACACACAATCCCTAACATCCTCTTAGATGGCCGCACACAGCTCGAGGACACGGTGTGCCAACTGGACCGCCTATTATGCCTATCCTTCGAGTCCAGTTTCTCTTTCTCCTTGGCCGCTATCATCTTCAAGGGCGTTCGTCACAGTCAGCTTAAATCCTCTGCGGAGACTGTCCTCAGAAGTCTGCTCTCTGTCGCCGTACGCTGCGGCGAGCAACCTCCCGAAGGAGTATCTTATGTGTTGTCTCCCGATGCATTGGGTTACTTTATTGCCTTGATCCCGTTCTCCACTACCCGCGAGTCGTACATCAGGCTTTTGCAAGATTGCCGTGCAGAAGAGTTCACCCCTGCCACAAGACCATCGCACGACAGTGATTTCGTCCCGCGTGTCGAGGTTGACATGCTTCCAATCACAGACAGCACGGCAGCATTACTCGTGGTTTCTTTCGCCACCACCATGCTCGCGACTGCACAAGGCGATGACGCGGAAACGGAGATGTTGTATAACTTGCTCTTGGACGTTAGCACTGCTTATCCGGAGTTGTTGTCTATGATGTGCGTAGTTCTTTCTACCTCATACCTGATTTTTTTGACTCATTACTTCACGCCACAGCTATGACGCATTACAGGACAGGATCAAGGAGACGTTTGCTGTCTCGGGCAACGCGTCGATCATCAGGGCTGTGTCAAATATCTTCCGCCTCTCTCAGGATCCTCTACGCGCTATAACGACTCAAGGGGGATCGATGTCGACCCTGAGTACCGTCGACGAAGGGAATGGGGTACATGGATTGAAGAAACGATTAGAAGAATTGAACATGGAAGGCCTCGCAACGAGCTTCCAATTTCTGGCCCCTAACAGAAGCCACTGGAGTCGGATTGCTGCGTGGATCTCGGAGCTGGTGCTCAAAATTGTTGGATTAGAATAAGGTTTGGCACTGGCATGTATAATATCGATTGCATACATCTCTTCCCCTGTGTATCGTTTGGTCTTTTTTACGGGCACATACTTTACTGTGTTGCTAATCTGATCTGATTCCGGTTTGGTTACTGTATTGGGCAATTCCCACGAATGTAGTCATCCTTTGTAGTGACATGACCCCGCATTCCCTGTCTCTTCCATTCCAGATGCAGGTCGACTCCTCAGACTACCGTCCCGCTACCCCGGACTCCCCGTTGGCCAGCAGTCTTTACCATGCAACAAGCACCATCGACGACCTCACGCTCGCACTTACCAACTTCTCCAGGGTACCCTCTCCTGAGCTTCAGAGACAGATCTGTTGTTGTTGCGGAGCCGAAGAGTGCGAAGCTACGAGTGCTTGGCTCGCTCTCAAGGCTAAGCTTGAGAGTAGGCTCGTCCTCAGTGCAGGTGAGTCCGTATGTCAGTGCGGGCACCACCAGTTTGCTAATCCCCGTCGCAGAGGTTGGGTCTGCGTTGCTGCAGCGCCATGAGGCGTATGTGCGCAGGCACGAGGTTCGTCTTACATGCATCCTCCATGTCGTCATGCCTCACTCCCAGCATAGCGGAGCATTTCTACGCTACGGAAAGCTACGCAGGATGGCGCGCCTGGGCACGCCGAGACGGACCAGGCCGACGTGGATGCGCGAGTGGCTGGACTGCTGAAAGAGAATGCAGTGCTCGAGAAGGTCAATCTTCCACATATGTTTTGGATTCGCATCCGATCATTCTGACAGGCCTCGTGCAGCGGCTGACGCAGGCACTTTTGAACAACGAGGTTGCCGAGGCGTCAAATAAGACCCTGTTATTTGAATTGGAGGAGGCACGCAGTGCAGTCTCGAGGTTGAACGCCCATCACGTGCGTACTGTGGGGTTGGACACCCGGCTATCTGCTGTCCTCCAGGAGAATGATGATATTCGGCAAGAGCGTGACGGCCAGACTCAGCGGGCAAAGCTCGCAGAGGCCCGTCTGGCTGCCCTCAAGGACTGCACGGGTGAATAATCCCCAATGAGATTGAGAGGAATCCCAATTCACCTTCTATCTAGACAAATTACAAACTGAAGTCTGCCGCTTGCAGGATGACCTCGAGACCAGACGCTTGCAACGCTTAGAGTCTTCGCAGTCACTCTTACAGGACGTACGCTCCAGGCTGGAGGGTAGTTACATTTCCGTTTGTCTTCCAATGGTCGACTTTGCGTCGTGTCACTCATTTCCGGCTTTTAGCATGTCGCCAAGTCTGCTGCGGATGAAGACCCGGAAGTCATCAAAGTCATCGAATCTCTGGTGGTAGACAATGAGATGCTGAAAGCGGAGAATAAGGAGTTGAATAAATTATTGACAGAATCACGCGAGGATCTACAGGCGTTGCAACAAGAAGTAGGAGAACAAAACATCGCGCCACCTATACGAGGTAAATTACCTATTCATACCCTTCGAGTGGCAGAGGTTGACCCACTGACTAGTGGAGACGCCATCGAAACACTCCCGAACCTCGAGTGGACCGTCTTCCTTTGCCAAAGATTCGGTAAGAGACACGACCCCAGCCTTGCGAGTTACCTGACAAGTGTCAAAGCTGTTTAGCTCCACGAGGCGTCCATCCAGTGTCGAGTCCCGCTCCCGCCATGCCTACGTAAGGGGTCCTCATCCCTATCTCACGTTAGTCTCACTTTCATTGCTAGGAACCATTGACTCCCGAGACTGGTCGTAGACCTCTCTCTCCAGCAGACTCCTTATATACCAATCTCGTTCGTCCTCAGCCCTTATACCCACTTTCCCATCTCAGTCTCGACACGGATAACGAACCAGAAACTGATCAAGGGCTGCTGCACCCACATCAAGCGACGAAGGCCACACAGACCGATCGATGGCTTGGTTTATATGGTATCAATCAAGTGTCGACGTCTTTCATGGATCACTCGTCTGTACCCCCTCATGATGGCCATTCGGATTCTTCGTCATTGCTTGATGGTATTGGCTCACCGATGTCGAGTCTTTTGGAGCGCATGCACTCACTCCTTCATCGCATGACATATGCTGACGCCCTTACGCTCACGAACCGCCTCAAACGCCAGCACCTGCGTGGCGCAGACGTCAAGCACCTCTCCCGAACAACTGTTGGTAATATTTTATCGGACGTCTCGCATCTCCGAGCGCAGTACCGTGCGTGGCTCGAAGACGAGAAGATAACTACGTTATGCACACGGAAAGATCTTCGCGGGCTGTTCAAGCTATTTAAGGAGGTCCTCGAGGAGATGGGTCAAATGCGTATCACTCTGAATGATGTCATACTCGAACCAACTATCGCAGCCAAAGTTAGCGAGATGGCCATGGATCCGGCGAAAGCGGAAGCGATGGAAAAGGAGAGAGAAGAGACCGGCATTGGTATTGGAGCAAGTTGGATGGCCCCATTCTCGAAACTCTTCGGTTCTTCGTCGCACGATGCTAGCTTCCTACCCCCTACCACGCAAACACCTCCGCGGCCAACTAACAGAGGCCTCGGAAATATCCGCGCCCCGCGTCTGGTGCCAAAGAGCGGCCCTGCACTCGCGGCGTCTGCTACTACGGTTAACGTCGAATTCTCTGGGACTGGTGGTAAATCAGTGACCAGTGTATTCTCGGCACACCCGAATAATGAGGGGGCACATGGTCGCCTTCCACTCTTCCATCCATCTGAGTCGACACAAAGCAACACCCGTAGTGTAATGGGCATTTTCGCGGGTGCACCACACCCAGATGATGCACCAGAACCATGGGTTATCCTGCCTCACGCACCCCGTCGTGTCCAGTCCGCCTTTCTAAAAGCGGAACCTGCAGAGACTGGTACCGCTACCGTAGGCAGATCTGCAGTCAGAAAACGAAAACCATCTCAACTGTCACGAGACGTGGATGCGATCCTTGTCGCTTCCTCTCTTTCCCCCCGGAGTATCGAAGATTCGGAGGTGGATGATATCCCTAGTCCTCTACTTAGAGGCACCCTCCGCCGGCGTGGTCTCTCGGATTCCTCTATCCACTCCACGTTCACGAACCAAGATGGGGGCGGTAATGAGAGCAATGCTTGCCCTGCCGAACCAGCCGGGCCTTGGTTGGAGCGTAGATCGGTGTTACGAACGCTAAGTCGAACCGTGCAAAATTTCAAACAGGTCGCGTCGCACACGATCGGAGTTGCTCATACTTCTACTTCTGTGCCATCACAAGCTTCAATCCCTGATTCCGCTCCCGAACCATCGAAATATTATCTTCCTGCTTGTAGTGATAGGATAGGCATCCCACCCCAGGTCTCTCCTCCAACACTTACCTCCCTAATCCCAAGTTTGACGTCTTGGGCAGCAGCTGGAATCGCTCTCGATTCTACACATCCTCGCAGCTTCCACGGTGCCCTCCGGGAGGACGCTGGCGTACCTCGACTATTTGGTCGGGAAGGTCAGGGGAGGGATATCTAGTTGAGGGTGTTGATTATCACATTATCCTAACTACATCTTTACATGGACATAGATTATATCTTGAGGCTCGACTTGACTTTTGATTATTATTCCCTCGTTTGCGTCCGTTCATTTGTACTATTATTGGTTAGACACCCAACGAATGTTGAACTTTGGACTTGTGGAAGCTCGAGCCTCCAGAATCCAGAGGCAAGCAACAGCCCGAGCAAAAGCAGAGTTGTTCATGCCACTCACACCAGGTCCCTCGTCCGAGTCCGTCGGTCTAGCCCAGTCAATAGCATTGAAATAACATTCACTTACTCCCTAGAGCCTCGCTCCGTGAATCAAGAATCCTGCCTGTGACCTTAACATTCCCATTCTGCATT
>JBBPSA010000118.1:0-15589 GCA_038093355.1 Boletus calvinii | reverse complement strand
AAAACTACAGTGGGGGGACGAGAATAGCGACTTACGTTTAAGCTCGTCCCGCTTGGTCTTGAGCTGCGACTTTGCTTGCGAGAGTGTCGTCTCAGCTGTCTGCAGCGTCTTGTTGACAGCTGCCAATTCATTCTCTGCTTCCGCAAGCTCGCGTTCTTTCTCCCTACATCCATATACAATCAACAAAGATCTTGCATGAAATGATGCGTCAGCAGACCTTGAAACGTGGTCCGTCTCGCGCTCCATATTCTCCGCGCGTGCATCCTTGCCCACCAATTTCCTGTACTTGGCATTACACATCTCGAGCCTGTGAAAGACACCCATCAGCGTCCCAATTCAAATTGTCCGGCTTCCTCCAGAAAGCCTACGCACGTGTTCTTGACTTCGAGCGTCCTGCTCTTTACTTCTGACCGCTTCAAATCCAGCCTTGCTCGTGCATCTGCCTGCAAACTCAACCCCCTGAGCTCTGTATTCAGACTGTCCCGCTTGTCCTCCATCACTCTCGCCTTGGAGGTTCGTTCGCCCAAACGTTCCTCAAAGCTGGCTTCCTTGATATCTTTCTTGACCTTTTCGAGCCGTAGCTTCTTCTCTTCGATGTCCCCGGATAACGTCCGTAGCTCTGAAGTCAACCCTTGCATCGTCTCGACTGTCAACTCTGCCTTTGATATGGCCTCCTGTTTCTCTCTCTTTTGCGTTGGAATGAAAGGTGTTAGCAACCACAATTGGCAAAAATGATGAGACTGACAATCTGATCCCGAGTGTTACCCCGCTGCATCTTCAGGCTTTCCAACTCCGTATGGAGCCGCCTCGAATTGCGATTGAACTCGTCGTTCTTGGCGCGGATCTCACCCTGAAGCTTTTCGTACTCGGAGCGTTGTTTGCTCTGCAGATCACCCAGTCGATAGATGAATTCATTGACTTTTTCGCGCTCGAGAGGACTGTAATTGTATCCTTTGATATTATGCTTGTCGCTAATCTCCCGAATGAGTTCCTCGCGTTCGATCAAGCGACGGTCATGCGCCTGTGACAGTTGTTAGGGGAAACGTCACTGTACGAAAGATGTGTTCATGCCTTGGCCTCTGCAGCCAACTCTCCATGCTCGTTGACGAGCTCGACGTGCGTGCGGCGAGCTTTTGCAAGCTCGTCTTCGAAGTCTTGTCTCTCCGATTCGTGCCGTCGCCGGTTTTGCTTCTGCTTGGCAATGTTCTCGTCAAAGTTTCGCAGGCGAGACTGCAGCTCCTCATCGGAACCTGTCCAAAGCAGTATTGACATCATTACACTCGTGAACAGCCATCACAACCGTACCTTCGATCTCCTGAACGGTTTCTCGGGCTTCCGAGAGCTCTTGTTGATAATGCTCCTTCTTCTGTTGCAAGTTCTCTACCTTTACATACAACTCCCGGAACTTGGTCGCGGACTCGTAGAAACGCGCATTGTTCTTGACGAGTTCTTCGTATTGTCCCTTGCATTCCTCGTATTGAAGCTGCTTAGAGGTGACAGTATTGTTGAGTTCAACTATACGGGCACGGAGTTTGTCTGCGTGGGCCTTTTCCTTTGAGAGGGACTCGAGACGTTCCTTGTCTGCCTTAAGATCCGCAACGCGGTCTTTGCGTAATGCTTTGATAGAGTCGAGCGCTTTCGTGTACCTGTAAAAAGTTGGAAACGTGAAAATACAGATCAGCTGAACGTACCTCGTCGCCTCGAAAATGTCGTCGAATTTCTTCTTCAGGGCAGCGGGTTCAGCAAGCGGCCACCAGGAATCCTCCTGATGACAGAAAATAACGTTCTCGAGGACCGACTTGGAGACACCCAGCAAATGTGGAATTTCAGCGTCCATCTCGGCGCACTTTGTCGAGATCACCCCTCGCTGAACATCATTTCATCAGTATACACGTCCCATCAAGCGAAGCGAACCACCACTCACTTTGCCCCCCTTCTCGGCATTACTATCTGCCAAGCCGAGGATGCTCTCCAGCGTCTTCATTGTCAACCCCGCCTTCTTCGCTGTCACCGACAAATTCCTCACGACGAGCATCCGTTGTCCGTTTGCAGCGTGAAACCGCAACTTGACCTGCGCCTTGACCTCTTTCTCGTTGGCCATCTTCGGGTCGTGCACGAAAGCGCCACCACGGGTATTGGGCGGCTGATCGCCCGTGGTGGCGTACTTGAGACACTCGATGATGGTCGTCTTACCACTCCCGTTGTGCCCTACGATGACGGTGACGGGCGAAAAGAACTCGATGACGGACACTTGTTTGTCGTCAAAGGAACGTATTCCTCTGATGGCAAGCTTGTTGAGGCTCGACATGGCTCAAGAAACTGTAATAAAAATGACGGTCGTGCACGCTGTTTGGGTTCACAAAGGACGACAGGCAAGCGAGCCGCTGGAGAAAAGGAGGCGTGAAAGCGCGTGACACGACGAGCGCGCCATGTCACGCGTTTCATCACGTTTCATATGACAAGCATTTAGGGGCTAATTTACACAGCCTCACACAACATGACAGTACAAGACTACTAGTAACTTACAAGCTACAGAGGAACAGATTATGCGCTCGGCATCGCGGTGGGCTCAGTGAGCGCGAATTTTGTAAATCTGTCCGTTCTCCACAAATGTTTGATCCTCTCGTCTGCGGTCACTCTGGCAAAATGGGCGTAGACGCAGGGATACTTTGCACGCTCGGCGGCTCCGAGTGTCGCGTGCGAGGGGCCATAGACCACTGCCGCCAAGAAAAGGTCTGCGAGAGTCAGAGAGTCCGAGACCAAGTAACCAGAGGGACGCGTCGCAAGGTGCGACTCGACATAAGTGAGGGCGCGATTCATGCGTTCTCCATACCTGTTGAGGACCTACTCAAACCCATCACTCGCTCAGAAAGCCTCAAGGGTCAATGGCTCAGTGCCTACCTCGGGACTGAATTGCTCCTTAGTGAAACCAAATATCAGGCCAAGAATGTCGTGACCAGGTCCTCCGATCTCTTGTTCCGCAAAGTGAACCCATTGATTAACAAGTGCGATCTCTTTCGTGTCGGAACCCAACAGCTTAACCTTGTTCCCAAGATCGCACACTGGAACAGGTAAGCGCTTGATATCGTCGGGCAACTCGAGTACTGCTCACAGTAATACGCAATCGGCGCACCCTCGACCAGCTTGAATCCATCTGATCCCTCGAATGCGGGAATTTTGCCAAAAGGGAACTTGGACGCAAAGTCAGCCGGCCTGTTCGAGGAACTCCACTCGGGCTGTTCGAGTTCCAGCTCACTGAGAGCCGCAACGGTGAGAATCTACGAACAGAAATCAAGAAGTTGGTCTCAATGTAATTCGCACAGGCTTACAACTTTGGTTTGGGGTTGGTGGGATATACCCCAGAGAGTCCCAATAGGTGCCATGTTTGAGCTCAGCTTCCAAGTAAACTGCAAGGGCACAAACGATGAGGATGTGAGAGTTCCACAAACCACGTTCCTGTGGTGAGCGCTGTGCTTATAAACTAGACTGGAATTCCATTTCTCACCGCAACCACATGACAGGGTGACCGTCCGGATTTCCCCTGAGCACGGGCAATGGGCCCACCGGAGTGGGTCCGGGCGCAAGTACCACGATTCCCACGACGCTCAAAGGGTGTCCCCAAGAGTCGGACCAAGAGGATAAGGTAAAAGGACCTTTGAACTCGTAAAGTGAGTAAAGTATACCTGGATGATAACGCAGTACGCGTCACTTGACATGGGAAACGTATTGGCCGAGAATATGAGTCGTGTAGGGCGTGCATCTGTACAACGACATCCGCCTTGAAATCGCACCGACACGCATATTCTTAGGAGACCATCCGTCGGCGCGTGGGAGGAAATCGGGTGTTGGGGCTTGTCACGAGCTTGAATGTGCACGTTACACAACGAATTTACTTGTCCTCCAAATCGACAACGCTACCAAGAATAACCGCGCTCAAACATCCCAACGCTTGTCCCACTTTGCGCGATGAAATTGCGCATGGCATTGCGCGCCATCTCGAATGCGGCAACAGTCGAAGACGCAAAAATAAGCGTTTGCCCTATCTTCTCCAAAAAATAGACGACCATGTCTTCCTCCATCGTGTAGCAAAAATCATTCGTGCACGGATGACCTCTTCGCAATAGGCACGACTGGCGCACCGTCGCGCACCTCTTCCGGAAATACCAATACACTGGTCATCACAGGTGCAGACGAAGGCGACGTCAAACGCTCAGTTCTCCTCCTCAGCTCCAGATTCCTAGGTCGAGTCGCTTTCGCCACCAATCATGGAAACCTCCTTGTAGCCTGCCGAGCATGATTTGGCGAATCATCCTATGATAGTGCCGCTCTCTGGGTTGTCTTCACAAAATCCGCCCGTGCACCACTCGACCCCTCACCCTTCCCCCTGGCTCGAGAAGCATCGACCAACTGCAGCTCGCGCGCGTCTTCAACGTCTCACTCCACATTAAGCACAGGAAAAGGCATGGAAGGCGGAGGGACTCTCTGGACGGATTGAGCCACCATCGACGCTCAGTGACAGCTCATTCCCGCACTCCTCGTCGACATACGCTAGAAAGGGTAGGGAGAGGGACCGAGAGATAGAACACGGGCCAACGCTCTGGCTAACTGCCCAGCAACACAATGGGACGAGACAAGCCTGGACTACGCTACGCTACGTGCCATGCTACTCCGGCATCTCCCAGCCTCAGGACCCCTGCCACTCTTACCGCTCTCCTACCTCTTGCGACGCGGCCGCCCCGCTCCAACGCCCCGCCTCAGCCCGCGTGCTCAGGCGGCATCGACGGCTCCCTTATTAGGGAGCGCAACACCTCCGAGTAGCACTTCGATCCGAGAAGCGAGGTTAGGCTAGCCATAGCCGATCGATACGATTTGAGGATAATCGCATATTGTGAGGATGGGCATGCGGGCCTCGCAGCAGCGGCATCACATGACGTGGGTTTGCTAAATGCAGCTGATATGGTAGGTGGGTTTGCGACACATGCGGGGCATCGTCGCGGCCACCCCATTTACTGGATTGATAGCTGTAAACGCTTTTCGTCGCTTTTCGTGCCCGCGAGCTCGGGCGTATTACTAACTTTCGCCATCACTCTTAGTGTCGATACCAGTCAGATTGGGATGGAAAGGATGTTAATCGTCCTGAGTAATTCAAAGCGCTCGATTGTGAGTGTTTCTTCCTGAACGTTTCCATGTCTAACCTATCATAGCTCAAGTTACAACGCACCGTAAACCTGGCACGCACTTCTTGCAAGACTTATTCGGAATCATCTTCAGTGGGATTGCAACAAGAGCGCGTTCAAGTTTCTGCTTGTGTTTTCGGAGTGTGAAAGACACGCACGGTTTGCTACTACTCGGATACGAAACCATCTCGTCGCCGGGTCTAACCCGTTCTAGCCCACAGCCTCGATCACAGACAAAGTTTGGCCCATCAACAGTTCCGAGAGGCGTGTTCAGCCTCGGTTAAAGGATAGCCACCTCTTTCGTAACTAAGCGAACCCTTATTGGCTGATGAACATCTAAGCGATCCAAACCAAGCGTCTTACAGCACGACTTATCGAAATACTTCCAAATGGAGAGTGCATAAGTACTAGTACGTACTAGGCTAGCACCCATTTCAGCTGAGCGCCCGTAGCGGTGTAGTCTCCAATATACAATACTTACTTAATCCCATAGCCACCAGCATGGGCCACACCATTCCTTTGCCGTAACTTCTTTACGTCTTTTAAACCGACCGATTCGACTCTCACAAGCCCTCAACCGCCCTAACGAACCTCCCAACGTACTCGTAACCCACCTCGTACCATGTTGTTCAACAAGTTCGTCCTCATGCTCCTCGGCATTTTCACTGTTGCAACTGCGTTGCCGACCGGAAACTTGGATGCTGTGGTGAAGCGTAGCTCAGATGTGTCTGTCCCCAACCGTCGTGACTGTGCTCCCCCAGGGCACGAGTAAGCATCCATGTGTATACTCACTGCGTGTTGTATATCGCTGACATGTTTTCTGTTACAAGTGGCCATCAAAACACCGGTGGTGATTACACTGGTAGTGATGGATGTATGTAGGGCGGTTGGCGTTATGAGTCTCCCCGGGTTGGCTTGGTTAGAATTTGGTCAGAGAAGATGCAAAGCGATGGCGTACAATGAATTCATGACATGGCGTTTCGTTCTGGGTTCCGATAATGTATGGTATACTTATTGGTTGGCAGTGGTTGCTTCTCAGCTTTCATGATTGGCTGCTAAACGTCAACGACACAGCCAGTGGGGCCGGTAAGTAGGAGCTCCACTCGTGGTCGTCACCCCCGTGCAAGTCAAGCAGATTGTTGACCTTATGGAGTGATGTCAGAGGGAAGGGATTCTGATGATGGCATCAGTCATCAACGATTCCATACTATAGGGAGAGTTACTACCTGTTGTTGGAGTGCCCCGAATCGCTGAGTGGGAGAGGTTCGTGGTTCCTATCACCGTACAACCACTCCGTTCCCGGCATGCATCAGCGCAAACATGGATGGAGTGGACGTTCTGGATCCGATAATAACCTACGAAAAGGCTCCGGATCCGTGGCAGCACCCACCGGAAGTAATTATTCGTCTCAGACGCCGGCGCTTTCGTCGCGTTTCATCGACATGTATTCAGTGACTATTTTGCACAGGCTTCAGACAACATGATTCAGTACAAGTACAAGTTATAGTGTCGAAACCAATTTAAGCACCAGGCAACGACCTGGGCTCAGTGATCGCGACTTCTGTGAACAACTCCGTTCCCCAGAAGTGTTTCACCTTGTCGTCTCCGGTCACTTTGGCATAATGGGCATAGATGGAGGGGTACTTTGCGCGCTCGGCGGCTCCGAGTGCTGCGCGCGAACAGCCATAAACCGCCCCTGCCAAGAAAAAGTCGGCGAGACTGACAGTGTCCGAGACCAAGTAACCAGAAGGACGCGCCGCGAGGTACGACTCGACATAAGTGAGGGCACGAGCCAGACGCTCTGCGTGCTTGTCGAGAGACTGCCATGAAAGCATCACTCAATCGAGAAGGCTCAACGGGCTTATATATCAATGCATACCTCGCGACTGAATGGCCCAGCCCAGCCAAAGATCACGCCCACCATGTTGTAACTAGGTCCTCCGATCTCTTGTTCCGTAAAGTGAATCCATTGATCGACGAGTGCGGCCTCCTTCGCATTGGAACCCAACAGCTTAACCTTGGTCCCGAGACCGCTCACTAGAATGGATGAGTTCTTGTTGCCTGGCGACTCAGATCCTACTCACGATAGCGCGCAATGGTTGCACCTTCGATCAGCTTGAATCCATCCGATCCCTCGAATGTAGGAATCTTGCCATAAGGGAAGCTGGACGTAAAGGCAGCCGGCTTGTTCGAGAAATTCCACTCGGGCTGTTCTAGCTCCAGCTCATTGAGAGCCGCAACGCTGAGAATCTACGAGCAGAGATCAGGGGGTTGGTCACGTGCATAATTCGAAGAGGGTTACAATCAAAGTCTGAGCTTGTTGGCGCATGCCCCAAAGAGTCCCGATAGGCGCCATGTTTTACTGAAGAGATGAGGATTGAGAGTCCATAAACCTCTAGGGCCTGCTTATATGTATAGTACGATCCCAGTTTATGTAACTATGTACTTGTGTTTATGTGACTCGGCCACTGATGCTGCGGCGCTCGCTGATCAAGCCTACACAGCCATAGCCATGGACCCTTAGGTATTACGTCACCGTCTTGGGTTCGGTGATTCGCACGTCTACAAAGTCCTCCGTTCCCCAATACTGTTTCACCCTCTCATCCGCGGTCACCTTTGTGTAATGGGCAAAAACGTGTGGGTACTTTGCGCGTTCAGCTGATCCGAGCGCAACACGGGCGGCAGCGGAAGTCACGCCAGCCAGAACAAAGTCGGCGAACGTCAGCCTGTCCAAGGCCAGGTAACCAGATGGGCTCGCCGCGAGATGGGACTCAAGGTGAGCGAGGGCGCGAGCCAGGCGCTCATGGTATATGTCAATAGTCTATAGCGCGTCCTTCAGACATCTAACGGGCACGACAAATATTCTGAATGCTTGCCTCGAGATTAAAAGGCTTGTAGAAGCCATAGATTGTGCCCATGATGTTCTGAATTTGTACGCCGATCTCGTGTTCAGTAAAGTGCACCCATTGATCGACGATCGCGACTTCGTGCGCATTGGAGCCCACGCCAACTTGGGTCCCGATGCTGCTCACTAGAGCCGTTGAGTGAGTCCATGACAAACATCGACTGAACGAACTTTGAACCACTCACGATAGCGGGCAATCGTAGTACCTTCGATCAGGTTGAGTCCATCTTTGCCCTCGAAGGCAGGGATCTTCCCATAGGGAAACTTGGCCGTATACTCCTGAGGCTTGTTGGTGAACGTCCACTCAGGTTGTTCGAGCTCAAATCCATTAATGGCTGCAATACTGAGGATCTGAAGAGAAAGACTAAAGTTAACTCTTGTCTGAAGACGCAGGTGAGCTGTCGACGTACGACTTTGGACTGGCGCTGGCGAGTACTACCCCAGAGAGTACCGACGATAGTCATTTCGCTGCGTGAATATAAAAGTGCGGAAGAAATCGAAATCCCGAACGATCAGATGATGAGGTTCATGGTGATCACACATCGTTCTCTTATATGTTCGTGCAATGACTAATACTAGTAGCGACTACCGATTCTGCCGGCAAACCTACACACCTGAGAAAAAAATAGGAGCATAGTCAGCAAGGCGCAAAATGAATCAGCAATTCACGGCATTTCATTGTACGCGTACTCCACTGTGATTTCCGCAACAAAGCTTGTCGCCTCACTGCCGATAATAGGGCGTTAAGGCAGTGTAATACGAACGTGTTGAGCGGTGATTTGATCCCGCTATGGGTAAGTATGCTGAGTCAAGCGTATCATTTTCAAAAAGTATCACTTCCGCAACCGGCCAACCTGGATCTTGTTTGTAAGGGCGCAGCGTCATCGAACTGCTGTGCGCTGAATCAGCACAGTGGCCAGCATGAACTTTGTTTGAATAACCCTTCTATGTTTCTTCTCAACTCTCACTGTTCGCTTGCCAATGTCGTGTATGTCAGACATTCGCTCCAGGGTCGCGGGGTAACCAACCAGGACTCACTGGCAGGAACAAGGCGGTGAATTCTGGTAAAACCGAATCAGTGGAAGGTGAAAGTAGTCGGATTGCTTTCCTTTTCTTCTGGCACCGTGCTAATGATCAATAAATCCACATCATGATGGATACGATTCGTCATTGAACAATCGCAAGTGAAGAAACTCAGCGCAAAGTTCTTTGGGAAACCACTTTATAGACCGAGGGATGAGATCGAATTTATGATGGTCCACCCAGCAGTTGGGACATTCACCTTCCCCAGCCCATTCACGTTTATTCTTCCTGTAAGCTTGGCCTTTGACATTTCCGTATAACATATCCGATTACAACCACTGAAAAGTAGGTTGATGCCACCAATTCCAGTGACGGGTTATACACACTTCTAAGAAGAATCCTTCGATCAACCTGATCTCACTGCACGGGTATCAGCTATCGTCTCGGCGACACCAATGATGAAGCGTTGGGGCCGGTGATGTCTTCCTTCGAAGCTAGCCTAATTGCAAATGGTAGTATCATCGCCGCTCACGCGATCTACAACCACTCACCTGTCAGAACGAGGAGCGTTGTGTCGGATCTCTAGCCTGCCCAAAGAGTATGTCGGTGTCCAGGCGGTCTCTGACCATGATTAGTGCGTGCTAGATCAAAGTTGGCTCTAGCCACGGTGTAGTTAGCATGTGAGGCATGTGGGGTATTCTCGGCGTGAATTCCCGGACAAGTTGCTTTGCTTGGATGCAATCCAGCGTTGTATTTGCAGGCTTTCAGATACAGATAAGGCCCCTCTCCACTGACGCGAAACGGAGAGGTGCACTGGTGGACCCGGCTTCAAGGAGTACTCCATCTGCACTAGGATATGTATTATCGGCATTAGTTAAGAGGAACTGGAAACCAGGTTTGCGAGTGAAGTATTGGAAAGGATTTGAGAGTTTCGTATAGTTGATCTTTACGTCGAGACCGCACAAAACAGCGGCAACGTCTGGATCTAAAGCGAAATCGACCAGACTAAACGGTTCAAGCGTGTTGTCCGCTGGATCCTAGGGAGGACGCCGTGAATTCTTGGTATACGTCACAAAGAGAAGACATTTGCCTGAGGAATTCAGTGTATAGGTGATCAGGAAACGGTATACTTCCACAGTACTGTTGATTGGGCGATCTCCGTGCCATAGGACGCCATCGCAATCCAATATCCATGTATCATACTTGTCTAGCAATGACTCGTAGTCCTCCTTGGTAGACAGATGTGCCGCCATTGGAGTATACAAGTCTACTGGGTCTTGATTGAACCAAAAGTAGATGGATGAGGAAGTATGACGAACACTACACTTTCCATATCGGGTCTTCCAAAACCATCGGAACATTCTCGGCGCATGACATGCTTTGACCAGGACTCAAATCGAAGATGGCGAAGACTCCCCATTATATACCTTCCTGTGCGTTGTCGGGGTTCACAGCACTTGAAGCATAGTCTTAGATGAGGGGTGTACAAAACGAGTTACATTAGTGGCACAACTTGAACCCCGCCCCCAGCGAAACACAGGGGCAAAACTATCGTAATCAATCTACACCTACCACTCGAGAGACGAGGGGGCTTCTCTCTTCCAGTCGAATATACCCCCACGTTCATTGAAAGCAGTCTCGTCAAAGCCCGAGTCTTGGAGCGCCAGTTGTACGCCTATATCTAGCAACGATCTTCCGGGTTTCTTCCCTCCGTCCTTGCAATTTAAGAATCTAATCCAACGGCCGTCAGCTTCCTATTGAAACTCTACACATCAAGTCGTTACCTCATCCTTTCATCCAAATTCAGGTATGAGTCCTTCATAGCATCGTTGTCCTCCGGGACCAGGCAGCTTTGAGAAGCGTGCCGCTCAAGGAATGCATTGAACTGCTCCCTCGTGATGATGAGATTGCGTGCATCACGGAGAGAACCTGTCTCAGCGCCCGTGTTTTCCGAGTCCAATAGGAGCACTTGGAAAACCTGTCCGATCAGATCAAATTGTTAGCGTCTCGGTAATCCCCGGGGTCAGAACCTTACCTTCCAGCGGAAAGGCGCAAGCTGTTCGATTTGGTCATTCATGTCCTCTTCCCAGTTATTGCTGGATATAGTGAGTCAGCGCTCAAGCGGTTTAGTCAATTGCAAAACACTCACATGGTGACAACTGTGTTGATTTTGACTTTGATGCCCCTCTCTTTCGCCCACTGAGCGACCTTGAAAACATTGTCAATGTGCGTTGTGGCAGTTCCGTTCTCCGCACGACCCTGTCTGATGTTGGTGTCCGTGTCGAATGAATCACAGGATATGGCCATGACGTCCAGATATTGGCCATATTGGTCCAGCCATTTCTCGGTCACCTTCGAGCCATTGTTCACGACGGAGCACGACTCGATGTGGAGTTCTTCTTTGCAGAATTTGAAGACCTCCCCTATGTAGCGGGCCTGGAGGAATGGTTCACCGCCGCTGATGTTGAGTTTCCTCATCCCCGCGTGAGCAAGCATGCGAAGTCCGCGCTTGGCATCTTCCAGGGTGAGAATAAACTCATTAGTGTTCGTGTGGAAGCAAAAGTGGCACTCGTAATTGCATCTTCTGTTTGGAAACCAGTTCACGGAAACTGGTACCATTGCTGGTGAGGTATTAAAGAAAGGGAATGAGACATCAAGCCAGGGGAGCTTCATGTTGAGATATGATTGCGAGTTCCTGCAGGTGGGGGTCTGATGAATTGGGGATTTGGTGAATGGGTGAAGATCACATCAGAGCCTGTTGGATCTTATGGCAAGCATTGTGTCACGTTCGAGGCTCCTGATGGTGTATGAGGTAAAAAATTTGGACAACCATTTGCCATGAGGTGTGGGGCGTGGTGATTGAGAACTCTAAGATATGAAATCATGGGCGGTAATGAAGCAAGAAGATATGCACCGAAGGAAGTTTGTAGGTTGGAGACGGTACAGCGCTGGTTCAAGTTGGGAAGCATTGAATACGTGACTAGGAGCCAATGAAGAAACGTGCCTGAAATCAACTATGGAAATGCGCTTGCATTCGCATCTCATCGTAGTCGGCATCGGGCCTCTGGTCTCAGACTCTCAGGCCCAGGATTCAAATGCCATGGGCACATGAATCTCCAGCCTGAGTCCCGAAGCCAGTGCTGGTTCGCGGCACTGTAGCGACAAGTGGAGCTACTGACCGTATCAAAACATGTCGTGTGAGGTGCTTGGTCTCGGCATGCCAGCGGTCAGATCCATGCCCACACTTGATGGTAATAACACAGCAAGCATTGGGCACCCACGACCCTGTCCCGCTCTTGAGACGCAATTACACATTGGCATCCGGTGGCCTAGAATTACCTCTCTTCGCCTTTTCGTGAGTAAGGAGACTACAGTCGAACATACTTAGCTGTGGAACAATGACCCGCGCCACGACCAACCAGGAACAACATCCAGTATTGTCGTAGGGAAGGTTGCTGTAAGTCACGCCGTCCCCAAATTCGGCTTTGCCTTCGTCTGACTCTGAGTTCTTATTCTTTTCGCCTCTAGCATGGGAGCTTTTGCCCGGACTCAGGCTAGTGGCAGTGAATCACGGTCCAGGAGAAGCCTTAGTACAACAGTCGCAAACAAAGGAGCGGAGCCCAACCCCCTGAGAAATTTGCGCACAGGATTTGAACACCGATTCGCGCTTGAACAGGAAAAATTCACATCAATTAAACGCCTGTCCCGGCAAGAGGTACAACGTCATCGTCGGCAAGTCTGATCAATATGATTGAATCGAAGTCCCTCCACACTTTCAAGTTTTTGCCATGATTCATCCATTATCATGTCATCCTCGATGACTACTATGCCACTGATCACAGTGTTGCCGAGAATGTGCGTCACGGATGGGCTAGCTCGTCAGTCGGTCAGCTATAAAAAGCCTGCCCCATGAAACTGCAGGAAATAAACACTCACATCCAGCACTTGCTCACCTTCCATTCGAAATAAGACAAAGCAATGTCGGTGACTCGTGTTACGACCAATCTCGGAGGAACGGCATCCAATGTCGTCGTTGGGAAAGTTGCTGTAAGACCCAGCCATTCCATTCAACTTATCGATTATCTCACTCCTCTGTGACAGCATGGTCTTATGTTGATGACGCGAGTATCAAGGACTATCACTCGTGGCCCGTCTGTCTGACCAGACTGTCTATAGATGGACTCCTGACCCTGTTCCTGACGAACAATGCTTTGAAGCAATCAAAGCAGGTGTTGATGCGTTGCCTCCTGGTGCTAAGATGTTCCTCAACGGAGGTGCGCTCAAGTTGGCAACATGCTCGATTTTTTAAAAAACATTGCACCCCCCGCCAACAGGAGAATTTTATGGTCATAACTTTTCCACCACGAATTTGGAAATGCTTGCCAGATTCTTCGAGAAGTACCCCGAGTACGTCGATAAGACATTTTTGTCTATCAAGGTTAGTTGGGAGGGGATACACTTGCCGTACATGACTTCCGACAATGTGTTTCTTTGGCTTTCCAGGGAGGGGTCACGCCTGGGCAACCACGTCCGGATGGCTCGTGAGTGATCACCAATTCTGATGGATTAGCTCTATAGGGTCTTTTTAGTCCAGAGAATATCACTCGAAGCGTTAATTTGGTCAACGAAAAATTAAGGGGAACCAAGCGCCTCGACCTATACCAGTGCGCTCGCGTCGACCCCAACGTTCCTGTGGAAGTCTCCATCGGTACACTCGCAAAGCTCAAAAGCGAGGGGAAGTTGGATCACATTGGCATGTCTGAGTGCAGTGCAGAAACCCTCCGTCGTGGTCACAAGGTTTGAAGCCATCACGATCGTCATACTCCCGACTAAGTCTCTGTCCTTTCATAGGTTCACCCAATCAGCGTCGTCGAGATCGAAGTCAGCCCGTTTTCATACGAGTCACAGACACGCGATGGTTGGTTATAATGTATTGGTTTCCAGCAGCGATCTCACCCTACTGTCCTAGTAATCGCCACCGCGAAGGAACTTGGTGTGGCTGTTGCGGCTTACTCGTAAGCTCCCTCGTTGAGATGATTTGTACCACATGACTGACTATGGTGTAGACCACTCGGAAGAGGCTTCTTGACCGGGCAGATCAAGACACTTGAGGACATTCCCGGTACGTCACCTTGATGCGATTCTAGAGTCAACAAGATTGACGTACCATCAGTGGGAGATATGCGCCGACATCTACCTCGTTTCCAAGAAGATGTGAGAGTTGCCTCACACAGACACCGGCAAACACATTTCTGACACCTTTGACACCAGAACTTCAAGCACAATATTGTCATCGTGGACACTCTGATCGAGATTGCCAAGAAGAAGAATATCACCCCCGCACAACTTTCTATTGCCTGGGTTGGCTCTCTCGGGTCACACGTCATACCCCTTCCGGGATCATCGCAAGTCTCAATATCTGCCCGCTTATATTTCATCTCTGATCGTATATTTCCCAGGCACGCCAAGCGCACCCTTGAGAATTCCGCTGGTGGCGATGTGGTGTTTGCCGAGGCGGAACTGCAGGAGATCAATCAAGTCATCGAGACCGCTGATGTGAAGGGGGCTAGATACCCTGAGCAGCATGCAAAGTACCTTTGGGCCTAAGATGGTACAACGAGTAGCTGGGACTTTCTGTCCTACGCATGATTGAGCAGAGATGACCGGATCGATCCTGTATACAATTAAAATCAACTTATTATCACGGAATCGAGAAGAATGGATTGGCCGTTATCCAGCAAGACACCATTTTTTTCGACCAATTAGCTGTAAGGTGTTCGCGGCGGCAGGTCCGGGTAGGGTTCATATCGAGAAACGATTACTTAGCTATTCCGTCGACGAAGCTCAGGACACTGAGACTGGAAGGTGAAGTAAGGCAAGTAGAAAAACTGTCGAGTGCACCGAGTTTCAACCGCGGCTGTTGGAACCGAGATAAATAGACAGGTAGCAACACAACGCTCACTACGAATCCTATCCGAAACACATCAGCGCTCGGCACTCACCCTTCTACCTCCACACTCCCCGCTCGTCTCGACAACCTCTCCAAAGCCCTTCGCCTCGGATCCCCATACCCCTTCCCGCCAACGACGCCACTCTGCCCACTCGCATATCCCAAGCTCACTGCACGCATTCCTGCATCCCGGCGATTACCTCCCGCGGACAGTCGCACGGCTGCGCTCGCGTGCTCATGGCCGCTGTCCTGTGCGCCGTCTTTCGCGAGCTTAAGCTTGCCGTCGGTCCTTGAACCAGGTAGCCCAGCAATCGCCCAGCTGACTTGGATGCCGCGCTTGATGCTCCACAGCCATATCAGCCCAAAGACGGGCGTGCTCACGAGAATGTTGAGAACTGGAAACAGGTCGGGGTAGCGCGCGGGAGGTGGTACGACCATCTCGACCAAATGCAAGAGGATCATTGATACATTGACCACCTGGGGATGGGTACCTCGTCAATCACCTTGAACGGATAGACATGATGGTACGCACGG
>JBBPSA010000117.1:0-15610 GCA_038093355.1 Boletus calvinii | reverse complement strand
CCTCCAAGCCCATGTTCTGTTCGGCATCCAGGGACCCCGTCGCCATCCCAAGAGGGCCACCGCCAGGTAACGACAAACCGAACCCGGTGTCAATCCCCTCACCACGTCGACGCTGAACATCGCGCGCGTACAACTTCCGAATGCTCAGGATGAGTCTAGGGGTTAGAGCGAACGTGGGCACCCATTCCAGGGCAAGCAACAGTACCATCCGCCATCCTGGGTGTCCAACTGCGCCCGAGGCAAATATTGCGTCGATGAGGCTAAACATAGTCATCCTGTGACGAAAAACCCGGTTGGTCATTTATTTGTTTGGGAGCTTAGATGGCAGCGGAGGATAGGGAGAGAAGGGATGAAACGGGGACGTACGCAAGGAAATAGAAGATGCCTTGCTGGACGAGCAAGTTCATGTACCGACTAATTTGCCAGTGCTTCGTCACGCGGTACATCTGAAGCGACTGCACTATGAATTGAACGATCGCCAGGGTGCACATCATTGCACCAATTGTCATTTCCACAATGTTGGCCGCTCTTGTCCAAGCGGGCGAGGGTAACTCCGCCAGGCAAAACGATTGGTTAAGTAATTGTACAGTGGTCACTGTGCGATAGCCAAGAAGGGGAATGGATAGTGTACAGTTGGTTAGTGCAGTATACCATTTATTCGGTCAGCGTCTACATACCGAACACATTCCTCGGGTCGCTGAACATGACAGCAACGACGATGGTGCATACGACCTCTGCGAAAAGCAACACAAGGAGAGTGCTAAGGACTAGCCTCGATCGATCATACATTGACCATACGCGCAGGATCATGGCGACTGCAACCACCATCAGCGTTCTTCTTCTGAAATTGAATTACATAACAACTCACGATCGGCTGCACCAAGAAAGGGAAGGAATGTCCATGCGTCGATGATATACAATATTTTACCTTGAAAATATTCGTGAGAATAGGCAGGGAAAGCGTTGGGTGAATGTGCTCACAACTGCGTAATATATAAATTATGTTGGGATGTTACAACAATGAGGTTAGGGCGAACACGTACGTCTGTATACGATTTAATGGTACACAGTTTAGCATTTCGTCAATGATCAGTGTCAGCGGAACAGTACCTCTGCAGGGCTGTGTATGAAGCTGCTGTTGACTTAGGGGGGCAAGGTCACAGTTTGATCGACTCATATTGATGTGCCAACATACTGAGGGCAGGAGCTCTGAAGAATCATCTAGAGTTATCATCGGTAGTCTTGCAACAACTAGACTCACATGACGGAGTAAAGGCCAAAATAACGGACCTATAACAATGGTTGGCTTGTCGTGACAGTGCGTCCGGAAGTTCGACACTTACACAAATATACAGCGTTGACACCCAGGTCCAGGGTTGTTTCTGTGGTGTTATCAGGAACGTGTCACCTTGACAAACACCAGGCGTCTGCTGACCCAGATGTACTCTATCTACAGGGATTCCCAGTGAGAAATACATTGTGTACAATGGTGAGGACTATACCTCATCCGAAAATGCAAGGACTGACAAGAGGAAATTGGTACGTCGTATGGAACACATCTATAGCTCACCATAATCATACCCGACGGCGGTAAGGATAACAACTGCGAAGAGGTTGTGACATGAATCTCCCATGACCAAGGATGAACATACCAGCCCCGTAGTCCTCCTTCTGAAGGCGCGACAGCGCGGCCGGTAGCGAAAAGAACATAGTCTGGATGAGTTTTGTGCTAAGAAAAAATCTCAAGTGCGGCGGACAGGAGGAAGAGATTTCCACTCGATGGTCTCGACGTTGTGAGAGTGCAGACTACCCATATTTATAAGGGAGCGCAAGGACTCCATTCTATTTTGGAAAGCCACCGGGGGAGACACCCTGTGGCACAATCGACGTAAAACTTCGCGGCGCTGATCTGTGGAGAGCAGTCCAACAAGTTTTCGCCAAGCGAGCCCGCTCATTGGCTGACCTGAGCACCTAAGCGATCTCCACGTGTCCTACAGCACCACTCACTGCTACAGTAAGTACTGCCAAATGAAGCGTAGTATACCCCTTTTTTCTTCCAGGGTATTCTGATGAACTCGAATGTGGCGCACTAGTGTTCTCACAGGAGTAATCGATTGTCGCGTGTGAAGCATCTATTTTAACAGTAAGCTGCAGAAAATACACAAACCCGACCCCGAAAGGTGGCTGACCTTCACTATGTGAACCCAACTACTCATTTTTCCAAAAGTACCCTTGCCTAGCTTCCTGATAGGTGACTGGGATTGAAGGATGCGTACCGGCACTAGCCAGGGTTGCCTACCTGTGGATACGAGTATGTACCCAGTCAAATCGGAGTTCCTGTCCCTGGTGCATTTGGCATTGCGAACGATCGAACCACGCCTCCAGACGTCAGTACGTACCCATCCTACTACCATCATTGTCAGGGCTTCTCGACTCGATTGATGGCGGTGGTAGGGTTAGTGACGAAACATCTTCTCATGTAGCTTCTCGGTGAGCAGCCTACAAAGCAAATATGGTATAGTAGCTGATGTTGGGAGACTAAAGCGAACAGGAATGGGAGAGCACCTTCTTTCAGTACTTCTTCAGCCTTTTGCCCCCCAGTTTCCCCGGTTCTTCGCATCGATGAAACGCACGTCACATACTCGGGCGCGTCAGGTGATGTCAGATGCGAGATAGGTTCAGCGGTTTCAGGTCTTCCGAGCTGGCAGACGAGGGATCTGACTGCTCCTGCAGCACAAGACAAGCCATGAGCTTCCCCCGTCAACGAAGATCCTGTTGCAAGTGGAATCATTGCGGGTGACTACTTGGATCAACGATACTCGCCGCTGCCCAATAAATAAAACGCGCTGTTGCGATAGGTTTCACTTGCACTGCATGCCGAGGGTGTTCAAAGTCCTCTTCCAGGTTTGAATATGGAGAATTGCAAGTCGATCCTTGGGATTCACGTTACCCCTATCAGTGCTTCGTCCTTCAAAACGGTAAATCCGGTCCAACCCTGACGGTGGATGCATCTAAATTACGGATTGAGAACTGGACGGGGAAGCGCCACACACACTAAGTGAGCCAGATACAACATCCCTTCCCTCCCCTGGACCGGTCGCTATGTGGATACCCAGACAGAGGGCACGTATCACTTCGCCGATCTATGTATTTAGCCTGAGCCCCGCATGTCCGGGAAGATTAGTGTGTTCGCAGTGAGCTAAATATGAATCCCACTGTGATCGGTTACATAATCAGCGGAAGCTATTTCCATATTTGAGCCGTGGGAGAGACCAGCCCTAAGGCGAGGTGAGTCAGTATATATACCTGACACGCACTGTTTGCCTTTCTCTCGGGAAACCCCTTCGGCGTGGCTGCGGAGTGGTACGTTGATACTCCTTACCACCGACGATGCTTCGATAACTGATTCCCTATCCAGCCACAATGCCGTTGTCTGATACGTCGTGCTTTCGTTGAAGGCTGGTCATGGTCCACCCTACTGTCGTCCGCCAGACTTACCCTCGATGTAGTGCGATGGGCATGGAACGTCGTGGAGACGGTTCCTCACTGATAGCCATCGATTTCCGAGGTTTCGATTCCTCGAGGTTGCGCAGAATCCTAATCCGATTAGCGATCGATGAGATACTTGCTTTGCTGGCTTGTGAGGGTCAGCGAAGAGTGCGTTGTCATCCCTCGTTGTTAGAGTCTCGCTGATGTTTTTCGACAGCCAGGTGGCAAAACTGTTGGATAGAAGGACACCACTGAGGCAGTTCGGGCAGTGAACCGAATGACGAGTCGAGTTTCCTTGCCAACACCAGTAGTTACCGGTGTACGGGAACACCATCCCGTTAGTTAGCTCAAATTAATTACCCCAGGTCTACAAGTCTTGGAGGATGTCACGGTGGGCGGACATGCTTACCGTGATTATCTTCTGAGCCTACATGTCATGTCAAGCTTTGATATGTAGTCAATCGTATATGATTTTCATCCTTCTGGTTGATTTATAGCAATGCTCGAGAGGAGGTTATGAGTACATGATGACTTCCATTAACAACAGCAGACATAAGTAAGAAACTAAAGGGTGGGGTTGTTTGAGATCATGCCTTGGCATTGCATGGTGGGGTGAGCAGTATTGCAGACTTGTAAGCAGAGCCAGTAACGTACCAGGTACTTATATGATTTGCGGTCGTCACAGCGCTCCAGATATTCTCGCTAAACCACATGTCAGCAACAGTGAGCATATGATACTAGATCACCAGAACCCACGTCTATTAGCGTTTCGATTCTCTTCTTGATATCTTGTGGATTAGGCTGGAATCGAGTCGCCAAATGCCGGGTGACTTCATTGATGAGATCGTTGTGGGCCATATGCTTTCGGTCCTTCATGACCCGAACGATGCAGGCCTAAAACCGGGTCACAGTCAGGACAATATACAGCAGTACCAGCCCAGAATACCTCTTACCTCCGTTTGGTATTGCCGTTCTTCACCAATCCTGTCCCGGGTTTCCTTCCGTTCCTCCGTACTCTCGACTTTGGCGGATACGGTGCCGATTTTGATTTTTTGCATCGGGCAAGAGAAACCACTATTGAAGGAGAACGAGTCTTGAGGGTTGACGTCTCGGCCTGGTGGATGCTTCTTCAGGATTTTGTATTTGGCGCAGGCGAGGGATTGCAGATGGCGTTGCAATTCTTGCTCCGGTATCAACGTCGTGGATTTGATTTCCTGTGGCCGAGAAAGATCTCAGTCGGATCCTCCACAATGGCTACCCCACATACATCATACGTCAAGAAGCCATCCTCCTCCACGTCCTCAAAAAGGAGAAGGATGATCAAGGCGAACGTTGATACGTTCAGATCATGCTTCCGGGCTTTGAATTGCACGCGGACATCAGCATTTCCGAGGGACGGTTGCCAAGTTAATCTTCGACCCGAGTGACGAGAGAGGTAGTAGTGCTCGAAGGACTTGCAGGCTTTGGTCAGGATCTCTGGAAAGACGCACGTGGATGCAGTATGTGACATGGGCCAAAACGTCGAGGTCATGACCGTCACAGATATTTCCAACCCGAGAGGCTGGAGTAGGACTGAGTCTTCCCTCGAACTTTCAAACCGCCTTGGCTTACCGATATATTTTGGAGGTGTTGACGATAATCTTGCATGGTCTCCGAAGAGATTCTCATGTCGTTGAACATGCCCTCCAGCTTTTGCGTGAATTGATACCCACACTCGACTTTGAGCTTCGCCAACATGCCACGCTCCGCGTCATCAGAAACGGACCTGCCAAAAAGCAGGCGCTTGGCAAGGTGGTTCTTGTAGTATCGCTCGAACGCGTCCTTTTCGGTGATGTATCTGAAAACAGTGATAGTCTTGTCCAAAACCAAGTCAACCTCGATGTCTGTTTTCTAGATAACAGTAGTGAGTAGCAACACATCCTAAAGTCCGGTGTCCACCTACGCCTTTAAGGCCTTTCTTCAGATTTTCATCAATAAAGAGAGAAATAAACTCGGCGGCCTTCTCGTTAAGATTGACAAAGTCTTCGAAAGCCTGTACGACTATATTAACGAAAGTAAAAGGGTGGTGGGATGTAGATACCTCGTTAAGGGCACTCTCGACCTCTCGATTGGTTTCAAAAGCCTGCTTCCATAATCGATCAAACCTGTCCTTGAGGTCTAGGACGTCCTGTACCCATTTCAACGCCAACGTCAGAGTTTGAGGCGGACTACGGGCTTTTCCTTTTCCCTTTCCCCTTGGCCCGGTCGCTGTTGCGTCGGCCTCGTCAATATCTACGTCAATGTCGTCTGCAACGTCGGTAGTGATAGAAGACTGGTTGATGTCCTTGCCCCTGCGTAAGACAGAGTCTTTGAGCGAACGCCTCAGTGTTGGAAGGCCAATGAGAACCATTGTGAGGAGTCGATAGAGACGATTGAGATCCTCTACTTTATCCAGGTCGATCATCGAGTCGAGTCCCGAATTGGGCATGTTGATGACAGTGGTCAGGTTTTGGGCCAACAGGTACTTTTCAAGCGTCCTGAGCAACGGCGGGGCAGTTTGGGAATAGAGGTAGTGATGGGTTCTCGATGTTTCAGACTCGAATCGACCCTCTGCCTACACGATATCAGCAAGGTCACGGCAGCCATGCGAGCGCAGACTGACTCGGCGTAAATACTCTGGAGCATCGCAGGTGGATACTAGACGTTGTGCTTCGGCTTTGTAGAACGCTTCGGTGGCGGAAAGAATTGCCGGTTCGAGGTCCCTTTTGTAGACTGTCTTCCCTTCCTGGTCTACTACGAGCTGGAGGAGCACATCCACGCACTCCTTCACAGCCGAGCGACTGATCACGTAGCCATCTCGCTCAATCTGAATCAGAGTCAGAACAGCGGAGACGAGGTGATCCTGTATTGGAGGGCGGATGATGCATTTCAAGAACAGCTCTAAACCGGCGTCCCATATTTCGGGTACATCGTTGGTTTTTGTGTACACGCGATCCTAATATGGGTGAGCAGTGCATACGTTGGGCGCAAGGAACAATGATACCATGTACTTGAGAAGATCCCGCAGTTTCGACATGTTTCCCGTATGGTCATCCCACACGCGTCTCAGCGCACGCAACAACAGCTCAGCTTCCTGGCCTTGTTGCATCGGGTCGCTGCCGCCACCACTGGGAAAAGTGGGGAGGATCTCCTCCTCTGCGAGCCTCTCGACGTTTTCTGTCACAAGCTGACAAACGCCCTTGTACAGCATGGAACCACTCTTATAGAGAACCATGTTATACGCATACCGGTAATTCTCTTCAAAGGAGAGCCTGGATGCATTGTGGTTATGGATCTCCCGTATATTCTTTGAGAGACGATTCCATGTTTCCTCTGCAGACACTTCTGCTTCGTGCTACAGCTTCTCAATTTGGAACGCTTATTGATGATCCAAAGTAAGCGTACCTTCCGTGGCGCTTTCTATGTAGGCAGGAGGTCAGGGTGGGATGCGTTGCGGAAGATCTGGTCACCCACGATTTTAGGCTTAGTTGCACGGCGAGCTTCATGCAACCCTGTCAGATAAAGTACAAGACCCTCGAGTCAATGAACTCACTTGATGCCATTCCTCAGTGACTGACGATATATTGTTCCATCAGTGTTACTTACTTGTAGTCGGGATCATTTGTTTACCCTTGTTAGATTCCAAAGCCCTTGCCAAATAAACCCCAACCTCGGTACTAGTACCATCTCATTAGAAACATGCAATAACCAAGTAATACCTAACATATGCATATGCTACGAAGCACTCTGAGAACGTGACGCCCTCACGAACTCGGAAAAGTATTTTCGGAATGCTTTGTTGTCCAAATCCCGCAACTTTACAGTGAACTCCAATGCCGTGGCCGGCGGCCAATTTTGGGATGGTAAAAACACGCTCACAAAGAAGTCATGGGCTTCTGTGCCCCTAGTTTTGCACACCACCTGCAAAAAATTGGCTATCTCCAGTAACACCTTGTATGAGCGTGATCAGAACCCAAGCCCCTCACAAGTTTAGTTGGCTCACCATGAGCATTTGTCCGTCTTTGGGATTAAATTGAGGTGAGGACAGCACCGCGAAGGCCGCAGGAACTAGGCGTTCATAAACGAAGCGCTCGAATCCAGGCAAAACTTGTGGTCTAGGTTCATTCCCGCCAGTCGATGATGGTTGTGGATTACACCAGACTTGCACGCAGCGCCCAAAGAAAGAGAACGCAGACTTTTGACTATTGGGGTCAGAGAGCTCCTGGGCAAATTGACAGACATTTTCAAGGAGGGACTCTAGTGCATTTTTATTCCCTATTAAAACAGGTTAGGCACATCGGAACATGGCAATAAAGACACGCTCTTACGCTCGGAAATGAACACGTCATGAAGATCGGACGATATTATGTTGGTGAGGAGCGTTAGGTATGAACGCTTTGTATCAACATGGGCCAGACTGTCATCAGTGCCAGCAGCTGGCTGGGAGAGGAGCTGGGCGATGTGAGCGTTGAGCGGTCCCAGAAGCTCGTCCAGAACATTAAACATATCTTTCTGCGTGACGAGCAATTGAGAAGTCAGACATGCGCGAGGGAGCATATACTCACCTGGAGCTTGTGGATCAGCAGCCCAATGAAATTCATAAAGTCAACCAGCTCCGACGGCTCGAAATGGACAAGAAGATTAGCCATCAGCGGAGGGATAAGGTGCGTTGCGTTGGACCCGGTGGTCGCGATGATTCGAGCAAACGCGTGTCTGGTCTAAGAATTGTTAGCCAAGAGAGTCTTCGATGACTTGGGAATGGGTTTACCGCATCTCGCACACACTTGACAGTGTTCATAGCCTCCAGCGAGAGCAGAATGCCTTGTGCAACTTGTCGGAATACCTCCAAGGGAGCAAAGGTGTATCCTTCCGGAACGGGGGATGGGTAATCCGGGAAACCCTTCGCGATATTACCAAGCGCCATGATAGTGTGGTGAATACGCAAAATGGGTATCACATCTTTCTCCCCCTTGGCCATCGAAATGTTGATCGACAAGTCCTCCAACAAAGGGGCGACAATTGACAAAAGTAAACTAGCCTGTTGCTCTGCTGCCTTGGATAGTAAGGAAAGAAGAATGCCGACGGTCTCGAAAATATATAATTGCGAATCAAATATCCCAGGATTCTTGATGGCTTCCGTGAGCGGATCATCTTCCGGATTGTCAGTCTTTGGTACCTCGATTTGAATGACCAGAAGATCCCGAATGTTTCCAATCAAGCTAATCGCGAGCTCGGGCGAGATGTCATTCCTGCCTTCTCTAATGAATTTATGGAAAAGGTAGAACACCCGTGATCGAACGGACTCGTCCGTATTGTGAAGTCCCCTTTGGAAGAATTGAATCACGGGCTCAAAACAGATATCGCATTACCCACCGATTACTGACCAAGGCTTCCATTGCTGGCATAATGCAGTCTTTCCGAATCTTGAAGAAGTCACCATATCTAGCTATGGTCTCGAAAGATTGCATGACGACTGCACGATGTGGATATCCAGAGATCCCAGACTGCACGAGTGCCAACAAAATCTCGCCATGATGGGTTAGGGGATATTCAGAATAGTCGACATCCTTTTTTTTCTCTTTAGGAATCGCGGGCGCTAAGCAGAACGCCGCGCGACCTTTACCACCACCTAGGATGACGTGAGCGCACCGACAGTAAAGGATTTGTGTTACGCACTTTTGCTGATTTCTCCAAAGATATACACGAGATATACAGCCAGCTCTGCGTCGTTCCACTCTACGAACACACCGTTGCTATATCCTGAGAGCGTTGCAAGCACTAGTGCTCGAACGGCAGTAATGACAAGATCGGGTTCTACGGTCAAGATAGAATCCATGAATGTTCTCAGGTCCTTCTCAGCGAATTAGTGACTGCGGAAGGGTAGCACAAGCCTCATACCTTTCGAAGGCCATCAAAAGCCACAATATCATCTTCGTCCATATCAGCAGGGTCTTCATCTTTGTCCCATCTCATCTTTTGTAGAATGACGTCCAATAGTGAGCCGAGAAAGGACCTGGTAGCATCGTCCAGTGTGCCTGAAGACATTTTTCTAGTCCTCTTGTACTGTATCCAAGTCAGTTACAGGTCTGTCGAATATCAAACGTGGCATACGTTGGCGAGCACGGTCTGCAGGAGGGGAAACACAGTTGAACAAGTATCATCGTAGTCGTCGGCCATAAAGCGTAGCACGACGGGCAGAATTTGGTTGTACAACCGCTTCGCCTCTGTTACTACTTCAGGCTTTGGGCAGTCCTGGGAGATTGCATGAGACGCGAAAGGTTTAGATGAAGTAGAAGCGCATACATCGATCAATTTCATGACTTCTAAACCCAGCACGTTCAGGAGCTTCCCGAGCGCTTCGCGATACGACTCCTCTCCTTCGTCCTCCTCTAAACCGCGTTGAATTTGTTGTTCCCGTGTCCTTGCTTCCAGTGCATCGATGACCTGCCCCAGAGAGAGCACTTTTATCAGCTGTAATTTGTCCTCTGGCTCCTTCAAGCCTTTGGAGACAATACGGAGCAGCGCCGCAGATGTCGCCAGTCGGATGGGCAGTGACGGGTCAGAAAGAAGAGTGAAGAGCAGGGGAACTGAGGTAGGGGTCACAGTCAAGTTGATGTCGATCCAACCTGTCCAGACAATGAATACAAGAAACTCTTCGTGAATGCGGCTTCTATCACGTACCGACGTAAGATCCAAAAGTCCGCACACCCCAGTCAACAACTTCGACCACATCGGCCAGGGTTTTCGAGTCCGCATCCTCTAACTTCCGTAGGACTGCCATGCGCTCAACTCCGTCGGCGATGATGGTTAGAACGGCTTCATTAATTAAGGAAGCATCGCGTTCTCGTACTGCGTCTCTCACGCGGGCATCCCGTGTATGTCGAACAGGGTTAAATGTGCGTGCCGACTTGATAGTTTGATCTGCGACCTCTCCCGATATCTCAAGGACGAGGTGGAATAGAAGTAAAGACACGTGACGATTGAAATTTGGCTGGGAGCTCGATTCCGCCACGCGGAGTAGAGAGAACAGGTCGGTAAAAAACGTGGACCATTGCTCCACGTAGGTACAGAGAAAAAACAATGTAAGTGTATGCGAAAACTTGTTGCGCAAGACTGAGAGATGACAGGCTTAGATAGAGGAACGGAGGACAAGGAACGACGTACATGTTGCTGTAGATTCTGCAGGACCGTAAACATATTCGGATTGTATATAAGACATGATGGACTGTTGCACTGTTCGGAATGTTTCGTCGTCCAGTGGTTCAAACCTATGCTGTACGTTAGGATAACCAATGCCCACCGCATACACGCAGAGGAGCGCACACTTACCGGTTATCGAAGAACTCGTCTAACATGCGCAAGGACGAAAATCTAGCTTGATGAGGGTACTTGCGGGCTTGTCCCTGGGAGTCCATCTCTACGAATACCGTCAAGGCTAGACGCCACGTTTCGTGAACATTTTGCTGGACATTGGAGAGGTACTCGAGAGCTTGCTGGTGGAGTGGGACCTGCGACGGATCGACTGCAATGAGTATTGCCTGCACAAAACGATCGATTTCCTGCTCCATGTCTGCGGTCAGACGAGACACGTCCCAGATCGATCACGAACACGACAGTCGGATTGAGGATGGCAGAATTTGCGGGATTTTTTGACGCTATCGGATGCTTTGCAGCTTTCCAACGTCAGTGAGACGAGACTGGTTCGTGTCGTCGGAACCGTTCGGGGTGACGCAGATCAGTTGGCACACGAGTCAGTCTCCGCTCACGTGCCGAGTCAGAAAATGATAGGGGCTACATAGCAGTAACTAATAGTGCAGAATGTACAGCTCTCCCGTTAGCAAACCAACAGCCATTTTGCAGGAAGTTTCGTCAAACACAAAAGAATGAAAATCCCGAGGATTAAACGGCAAGCCCGAAAATGATGGCATTAGTACAGAGACACATGACCCCGACGCGCTTCCAATTCTTCCGAGAGCAAACTTCATCAGAGTACATTCATGCGTATCGAGATCCATGTTGAGCCAGACAGCTCGCCTGCCCGACGAGGACACCCGAATTTCCCCAGCCGTCGGGATGGGGCGACACGCTACGATGGTGGGGATACACTCGATATTGCTCCCATCGAATGATACGCTTAGGATATCGATACCTGGGCTTCGGACATCCATGCGCTCGGTGCGGATCGGATATCCGAACATGGTAAAGGAACAGGCCACCGTGTTATTCGCGGGTACGTCATCGGATAATTCGAAGACCAGTGGATCGTCTGAACTCCACGAAGTACTTGCTATCAGCGAGGTTTTGATAACAAGTTTTTCTGGCCAACATGGCACAGATGGCGAGAGACGGTCTGGGTGGTCGAGGATGACGGATGGCAGCTCATAGAAAGATACGTAACCGGTCGTATGCCGTGGGGTACAGCGGGATGTTGTCACAGTAAAATATCGGCAGAAAACTTTAAGATGACCCCATGCAAACGACTATCTATTCATGAGTGCAACGCTTTTGGGGAGCAAATGCCGAGCTTACCCATTCTGGACACTCAAGGACAGCAGTGGCTCTTGAAACGAGGTTTACGCACACAATCTGACCTTCATGCTCTGACGACGAAGACAGAGGGACGAACACTGCAATCATGATATCGCCGTTTATCTTCATCCCCGCTATTCGACCCATGGGATAGAGTTCAACCGGAGTGGCTTCGAATACCAAAGAATGGCCGGTTGAAGAGTCGCCCCGTAGGAAGACATTGTAGATGCGAATGGATCTGGGAACGTTAACTACTAATTGTGTGGTGAATGACAGCACTCACTCAGTGGGGCCGCGTGAAAAGGCAATTCCAATCGTGATTTGCTCCAATTCGTGGTGATGGTGAGCATGCAAAAAACGAACCCGACCGATAACCGTGACTTTGAATATTGAGTGATGATCATTCAAATCAACGATGGACCAGAGTGTAATGCGTGGCCTTGACGCCTGTTCATATTGGAGCGTAACAAGCCAACGACCGCCGGGGAGAAAACGCATGCCATCAACGAATGAGGAATCTTGCGAGGTGATGCGCTGAGCACGACGCATCTCGAGGCGAGGGTTTCTCCATCTGCTGTCTAGCTTCAAAGATCTAACAGCGGCCAATCGTAAGAGATTGCTCGGGAGCGAAGCAAGGGAAGAATTCAAGGGAATGTCTAAAGGGATATCCCAGTCGGAGAGCAGCGTGCGCCACAAGTAATCCGACGACGCAAGTGCGTGCATGACACGACATGTCTACGTGTCCTCAGTGTGTCAGGGGACGGTGTAGCAAAGGCCACTCGAATCACCTGCATCAAATCAAGTACATCCTCGACAAGCAAACGCAGGAATATGAGAACGAGGACGTCCTGAGGCAGGTCGGTCAATGTGAGTGCCATGGCGGGTGCCTGAGCTGGCCGTGTGAAGGGGTCAGTCAAACAGAGCCAAAGATGGTGGCTACATAAGGCTGCGTGTCCTCGCACCCCTTTCATTGCAACGTCCACCAGCAATGCTCACTCCTACTGATATTTCTGCTGTTTCAGAGCATGACAGTCACTCCGACTCTGACTGGCTCGACATCGCCAGCACAGACAGGGATTCGGATGACAATGACTCCATCTATTCCACCAGAGAGACAGATCATGAGGATCTCTCTCGCTCGAGGTCAAGACGGTCCTCTTTGAGCTATGGTAGCTCTCGCGATGGAGACGTCGACGCTTGGGAAGGCCTGATTGACGACAGCGCCGACGAGGGCATGCCCAATGACGTCCTTGCGCCGAACTCCCACGTGCCTTCCCCTTCCCAGCGCCCTGCTATATTTGACTCGAATCCTGCTCAAGAGACCTCTCCCGAGGAGCTACGCATCAATGAGGGCCTCGATCAAAGCATGATCAGTACCCTCAGCTCGTCGCGTTCCAGCTCTCTTCATGCTTCTACCGTCCATAATTCGTCACGAGATCTCCGCTTATCCTTTCCGGACCCCATCACTAGTTCATGTAGAGAGCTTAGCACATCTTACGAAGAGATTCAACGCAACTCTGATGTCCTCTCCTCTCCCACCGATTCGGATATTCCTTCAGACGCGCGCCAAGCTGACGACGAAGATATGCTTTCTGTCTCGCAAGTGCTCTCAACCCAGCCTCAGGCGACATCAGCTCCTTTTCCATCCGGGCCCGAACTCAAAGTTTTCCTCTATGGATTCTCCACCATTTCCAAGTGGTCTATAGTCAACAGGCTCTTGCAGAAAGTCGTGCATGGTGCCCGCCTCACCATCAGAGACGACCTCGACAATTTACAAGGGCCCATGCGCCGGTTGACTGTTTCTGGTTCTTTTGAGCACGACAGTGCATTCCCCCGTGTTATTACCGTCCTCGACAGGACTCTCTATCCGCACGACACGGTCGATGATGTAGGTCTTGCACACTTTTCAACAGTGAACTGACTGCAACTCCACCCAGCTGGCTTTGATGGACTTTTCATGCGTTCGTCCTCTCGCCGTTGTTTTCCTGCCATGTCGTCCACCGCATCTCCCCGGACACGTGCTACAGTTACCGATTCTGGTTTCACCATCATACTATAGCGAGCTTCCTGATCTCAGTATGGTTCAGACAGGCTCTCCTCAGGCTGTATGGGACACGCTCAACATTCCCGACCATCAGTTACTCCGGATCACTGCGCCAGATGTGCCTGTGGTAGTCGACAAGGATTCAATTGACACAATAGACTCGTCACATGCTTATCGGGCCTTCTCTCGCCTGTGGTCTGGGGACAATAACACGCCCAAGGGCATAATGGCCGGTACACATGCTTTGACGATGTAGGGTTCCTTTCCACTAAATTCTTCGAGACTGACTCATGGGGATCCGCAGCATTGCAATTCTCTCTCTGGTCCTTGGAGTAGTCGTTCGGGCCGCTATCCCGATCTCTCTCCAACAATTCACTTCCCCTAGCCTTGCGACTTTCAATCACAATCACACTTCCGGCTTGCTTTGGCAAATGCTTCGACCAGCGCCCGTTCGGGAGCGCCTTCCCCCCTCGGCAACGTTGGACGGTTCGGTCGTGGCCATACCTTCTTCGTTCAAAGACTTTTCACTGTCAGTCTTCAGTGCGGAGTCAACGTCATTAACGCTATCGCATTCCAGCCCCCCCACTTTTCGGCGTGTGAAACCGTCGCCCCTATCGGAACATTCCAAGTTCTCGAAAGACCTCATGTTACAACCCCCTAGCTCTGTCCTTGCGCCAGACAATCGGCCCAAGGCGCTTTCTGTGATACCAGAGACTAGTCCCGCCGCTTCTTATCATTCCGGTCCGGTCACTACTGGTCACGCGGTTTCTGCCCTGGTGCACACGTCCGTTTCCGGCGTTGTCAAGGAATGTGCCACTGTTGCCTATTCGATCATGAACAAGGACATGGACATGCAGGACATATTTGATGCTCTCGATGCTCTCGTCCAAGCGATATCCAGACAGACTCAGATCATCCTCGCGCAAGCGACGACGTTTATGGAGCAGACCGCAAGGCATTGGGAGCAGAGCGTAGAGTCCTTTGAGACGATCAAGGAGACGCTACACACGCACAACGAACGCGCTCGAAGGCGTGCTAGGGAGATTAGGGAAATAGGGACAAAATGGCTTTACGATGCCTCGGAGGCGGTCGCCGCTAGTGCTCAATTCTCCAGAGGGGTGGCTTGGGACATGGCGGAGGGTCTCGCACATCGGGCACAACGCGCGAGGGGAAAGGCAAAGGAAATGGCAGCGGAGATTCAAGATTTTTTGAGCGAACAGGAGAGACTTGAGGCACTTAGAGCAAGTGCATGGTATACACACACGAAGCATTGGGATGAGTGGGTTCAGAGGGTCAGCAAGCAAGGGCAAAAGGGGAAGTCATGCAAGCCGTCCAAGCGAAAGCTCAAGTCAGCGATTTTCTGTTGATGGGTGATGGATAATTATAATGGGTGTTGTCCATGTGTATGTACCACGTATGTAAAGCAAGTGAATATGATCCATGTTGTTAACCTGTATGACTTGTCGAATCCACTCCCTCTTGGGAAGGTCTAATGTTTAACGATTTGTTTCATTGGATATTCGCACTCAG
>JBBPSA010000116.1:0-15624 GCA_038093355.1 Boletus calvinii | reverse complement strand
CTCACAGCGATGTCACCTTGACATCTGGAGGACCGGAAAGAGGCCTCGCCGAGACATTTCCGTACGTGTCTCCTTCCCTCTCTGTCATCGTTCGTTTCACCTCGCCCCTCTCTAGCCCGCTCAACCGACTCGGAGTTCCACGCCCGCTTCCGCAGATAGCCGTACTACGAGCTCCAGTTCATCTGCCCCGCATACGCCCATCTTCCCTGCCTCGTCGGCAGACTTCCTTCTTTTCCCTAGTGATCCCCTCTACAAAGGCAGTCTAGTAACTACGCGCAATCTCCGTAGCCCCTCTTCCGCCGTGTCTCTTCTCCACGGCGACACATCCGATTCTTCCCAATCGGAACTTGTTCGCCTCAGGTCGGCGGCCTTTTCGGAGCTGAAGCGAAGCGTCCAAGAGAACGGCGAGGGGTTCGTCAAGCGCATGCGCGAATTCGAAGATTCACGCTCCAAATCTGCCCACCACTCTCGGGCAAGAGGCATCGAGAGGCGCCGCAGAAAACGTCATTCTCCCAGTGTACCTACGACCAGGGCCACCGGAAAACGTATTGAATCAGACGACGACGATGACGTCCTGATCCTCTCCAGCGCTTTCAGTGCTGAACCCCTTCATCCAAGACAAAAACGTTCGTCCAGCCTGGGAGCAATGGACGATAGTGACTTCCAGTTGCACGGCGAGACCAACTCATCCGGTCGACTCTCCCCTATTTCTGGCATCTTCCATCCCTTGCCTTTCGCTCACTACGCATCGCACGTTCACCATAACACCACCAGTCAATCAACGGAACTGTTCCCCTCATCCAGCACATCTTTTGACTTTACAAATCCTCTTCATACCAATGTATTCAAACCAACCTTGCCTCATTCTTCCTCTGACTCTCTCGCTTCACCGGCCGATGTGTTTCTATCAAGTTCATACACAGAGGATGCCAACTATCTCCCATCCTCACCCATGGTCTCATGTCCTCAGTCACCCAATCATCTATCAGCCGGTGCTATCTTACCCTCCTCTTCTAGCGCGGAGAAGGCAATAGCAGCCATCACATTAGCTATGGCGAATGGAGCTGGCGGCCTCGGAGACTATGAGGCAGTCAGGGCATTAAATGTTTCGTCAGCGGACGAATCGCAGGTCGGAGAACTGTGGCATTGAATGTTCTTTTACCAGGTATGCTTCCTCAATCTATGGCGGCTTCCCCGGTCTTCCCACGCCAAAGTTCCATCCTCAACAACTTTCTTGTTTATTTATTTTTAATCGTTGATTGGACACTTGTCCATGGACCCAAGAAAAACTGTCCCATCCTGCGTTATGTAATATCAAGCATCGTGTTGTACCCAGCCAGAAGCCATTTTGTCTATACCATCACAAACTTTTGGCCCTCCCCTCTGAAATCTCATCCTTGGGGTTGCAAAGCAAATAAATCACCGTGTAGAATGCTTTATTTTATTTTTCTTTCGAGATGTCCTATGAAGACCCTATATGTATCATTATGTACATGTTGTAGCAGGGATAGGAGAACTAAAACCTTGCCAAGGTTTAGCTCGATGTTATCCGTAAACTCGGCAGAATGGTAGGGAACGGGCGCGTTCTAGCCAGTCAAACCCTTGCCCTACGATGGCGATAAGTATATATACCACCTGGTGCACAAGGCTGCACAGGTCACTTGTCGATTGCGTTACCACGGGACAAGACAACCATGCCACCACTGAGCCGCCTTCTCGACACTCAGGAAGTTGGTCCTCCAGACAAGTCCTTCAGGTTTTCCTCCAATTCGGTCCGCAAGTGTTCTATGATTTTCTCGGCGGATATGCGCCGGCTCAACTCTTTCTGATACAATTCTTCTGCCTTTCGACGAGCTCGTGCCTCCATCGCCAATTGTCCTCTCATCCCTTGCCGTGAACAGATGAGCTCAGTTCCGAGATACCAAGAATAGTTGCTTACCAGAAATGAGCGTCCTGAGACTAGGCGGGACATAGAGATGGGATGACACGGGCACCCAGGGTGACGTGAAGATTTCCGGGATGTCGAGCATATAGAACTCTCCATCGGAATCGAGGTGAATACTGCCAGTTTCAAAGGGGCACGTTTCGAGGAAAGTGGCTGAAGGACTGTCTTTTGGCGGATTGTTGAGGCCGGCAGCCTCCGCCTGCTCATCTTTGGGCAACTTTGTCAATTTCGTGTGTCTGATATGAACAGAATCCTCTCGCGAAGACGAGGCGGGGAGTGATGGCGAAGAGAATCCAGGACCTTGCAACAAGTCAAGATGATGTGCGCTTCCTGGTGCGCTTGCCGGTTTCCCAGTGGGAGACTCTTCGTCCACATGGGAATCGAGGATTGATGTTGATTGGGCTTCGGCGCCTAAGCTGGGAACGATGGGATGTTCAGTTCCACCATCAGAAAGTAGTACTGAGTCCTTGTGATCTTGCTTTTTCCCTGGGGCATCCGTACCCGCGGGTAAGGCATTCTCAAAATCCACTGGAGTCGAAGAGGGATCCCGGAGGGAAACGTCGAGTATTGTTTTTTGTGACTGTGAAATGCTGACAATGGTCGTTGTTTGGCTCGTCACGAGGTCGGCATCGGCAGAACTTCTCTGGGTTATTGCTTTGAACTGCACTGGTGAAACAGATCCATCGTCTTTCCAGTTCCCATGTAAAAGCGGCCGGCTGGAGCAGGCGTTTTCATTTATCCCCGAAAATGGAAGAGTACCTTGGGATTGGCGCATTCGAGCCCATTCCTCTATCAACTCCCTTTTCGCATTCTCGTCTGTAAGGTCGGCAATCTCCCTTCGGCGTCCCTTGGGCTTCTTAACTGACTGTGAACCGACCATCTCATTTCGAGTGGACAATGTAATAGAGCCAGCAGGTGATGCACTCAGTAGGTTTCCCGCGCCAGACGGATCTGCTAAATGCGTATAAATATCTGAGTTAAGACTGGTGAAGAAAGGATGAATCTTGCGCGAAAGTCGGGCGGAGACTCGTGACGGCGGGACATATTCCACATCCGTTGAGGGCGAACCAGCCCTCGATCGAGAACGCCTACGCGGTTGTAGCCGTGTGGAGAGTTGAGATGACCTGGGTGCAGCAGGAGTAGACGACGATCTTTTGCGTCTCTTCCGAGGACGCTGCTCATTGGCGCCCGCAATTTGCTCTGCCACCGAGGGGGTATTAGCCATGCAGTCCGCTTGGGGTGTAATGCAAGGTGACGAGTCCCGCTTGCGTCTGCGAGCTACAAGTCGTGTTACACTGGTAATCAACGTTATGACATCCGCCCTCACCAATTACGACACTTGGCAAACTTGATGGTGGTATATCCAAGAGTGGAAGCTCTATAGATCATCAAGGGACTCTGCGCAGACGACATGGGTCTGTGTGCTCACTTTGTTTCCTCGATCGTAAAGACTCTGCGATGACAAACATCAATGCAACAAGTATCACAAGTGGCACGTCGTGATTTACCTAACCCCGAGTTTTCTCGTCGACCCACGGGAACGCTCGCAGCGCGCTTTGCGATCTTTGGTTCTACAGGAAGTTCAGTCGGTTTTCAAGCCTGCACTGGCAGTAAATACTGGCTAACCCGAACCGCGGCGAGGGTAAGGCTGATCCTGTATGGCAGTGGCAGCACGCGGTGGGGGCATGTTGCAAAGGCTGCGTTATTCCAGAGGAGAGTGTAGTAATTAACCTGGTTTCCCCCGACGCGTGTGAAATTTGTGACGCGAGCATGATGTACTGAAGCAGCATATGTATAATATTGGAGACCATATCTACCATTATGTTAGAATAGTATTGCATGTATTGTCCACCAAGGGGCATCGCCCCAAGGGCAATAAACGAGGTTTCCAAAAAAAAAAATTCAGGCATCCTACACTGAGCGCGCAAAACAATCCTAGCTACAAGGCAGAACCCAACACCTTCACGGCCAGTGCGCGGAGAATCTGGACAAATGTTCTGTGAGTCGTCTCGGGTGATAGTAGTTACACAAATATCGACATACCTCTGCTTTCTGGGTCGCTCCAAGTTCTGAGAATACCGCAGCAACACTTTTGCCCTTGGCATCTCGTACTGCTCCTAGTCGATTCCCAGCAAAAGCACCAAGTACAAGACCTGGTACATTAGCCACAATGAATCCCAGACCTGTGAATAAAGTGAAGGGATAATTCATATCTTATATGGAACTAACTCACCCCCACCACATGCAGCGCCGAGGTAAGACCACCATGGCGTGTGCCGTTCCACTTCGGGGCGGAGGAGCTGATCCGCATTCAGCACAAGGAATATTCGTCAAACGGAACTCGTACCTCATCAAAAACGTCAGCAAAGACGTTCTCAGCATCAGGCCTCTGATTATGCGCATTGTTCTTGGATGTGTTGCCTGTGGCAGCACCACCAAACATACTGGCGAACTGGCGGAAGAAGTTTGAAGAGGCCATTGGGTCAGCGCTCTTGTCCGTTTGAGATTTTGAGGAATAGAGTGTGTCATATTCCCTCCTTCGAATAGGGTCGGAGAGGACAAAGTATGCATCTGCAACCGCCTGGCAATAGAAAAAAAAGAGGTTGAATTGAGTTGACTCTGATACCATTCCTCGGGGAGAGCAACAGGCTACCTGGAATTTCTCTGTGGCAACTTTCTTCTCATCATCGGTTGCCTTTGTCAACCTATCTGGATGCGTCCTACGAGACAAGGGTGAGCAGACGGCATGTCGAGGAGTTGGCATTCGTCACCTCAATGACTCCTTTCTGTAAGCCTGTCTGATCTCTTCTGAAGAGGCCGATTTCTGTAGGCCAAGGATAGTATAATAGTCGGGGAACGCGGACATGGTGGGAGTACAAGGAAGAGAGTGCGAGTTGCAACATGCTGCTGAACGCCCGCAGCCATTTCGATCGAATGCTGCACTCCTTCACGACGACTTGGGAAAAGCACGTGATTGGTCTGCAATAACTCTATACCAACTCTACAAATGACAAGTTCCCCAACGGCTCCAGCCGCACCGCTCCGAAAAAGTAGAGTGTACAGAAAAAAATGTCAGCCTAGTCATCCGCCAGCACCTCGACCCGCGACGTGCCTGGGTTCTGCTCAGTATGTGACTGTATAGCGAGCGGCGGAGGTCTTGGTCGTACAAACTTCCTCTGACCTCGATCAGCTCTTTCTGCCGTTAGAGTCTCTCGCACGAGTTGAGATCTGGTTGGTGGTACCACCACGTCTTTTTCTGCATGGTCCGTCACAGGGGTATGGGGGGAAAGCGCGACCGGGAAAGCGCGGGATGTCTGGTCGCTGGTCCGATATTGCACGACGTTCGCAGTTTCATGTACGACATCTCCTTGGAACGAACGAGCGGGAGGCCAAAGATTAACCATAGCGGGTGAAGGAGGCAGCCCCTCGAGCCGCCGTGGCGCGGGTAGCATGCGTGCAGGAGGCTTCGCTGCTGAACTACTAGTTTGGATGGCCTCGGTACTGGACTCACTCTCTGCGGGCCACCAAGACTTCTCTTGGCTTACTAATCTAGGTTCACCGGGAGTCGTTAGACCTTCAAAGAATGTCAGGAAAGCTATCACTAGGATAGTCGAACAGCCCACCGCCAATAAACGAAGTCACATTGTATTGCGTTCCCTCAGAATCAGAGCGAGAAGACGATCTAACTTCTGCAGAAAGAGGTTCGTTCTCTTCCCCCAAGGGAGACCGTGGAATGCTATCAAACCGTGGGGAACTTTGGATGTCAACGAGAGACGTTGAAGTCACAGGGGAGACCGAAGTGTATGTGTCCAGAACGCCAGTTGGCCGAGTAGCAGCAAGGCGAGCACGTCTATTCCCTCGAATACGCTTGATGGACGACGGGCGAGATGAAGGGAGCGATGGAACCGGGGTTGTCAACCAAGGGGGGACGGGGAAATTACTCAAGGAAACCTCAGAAGAAACAGTTCTTTGGCCAGTGGACAGCGAACGAGTCAGTTCCACGCTTCTGGGGCTCGTAGTAGAATGGGAATTGGCGGACGTCCTTGCGGAGAACAATTTGAGTGCCTCTATGCTCTGGTCCAGCTGGCTTTGCTGCCTCAGAAGCTCGTCTAACGACGTTCGTGAATCGGGAACACTTGCGAACGACCGAGTCCCGGAGGGACCGTAAACGGGAGAAGCCTGCGCGGTTGTTGCCATACTTCCCACACAATTTACTTCGGGAGAGATTGGCGAAGGAACAGATGAGACGGGGACTGAGCTCGTGTGGACTTGAAGTGGAATCATGCGTTGTGGAACGTCCGCTCGAGAGGGATGTAAGATTTGGCCAGTACAAACGGAACCCTCTATAGACCGTACAATTGCCGACTGAGCATCCAAGGCAGAAATGATCGACGCATAATTGGCGGGTGCATCGCGTAAAGTTTCTGCCAATTCTTTGGATTCTTGCGTCAACGACACCGAACTGCGAGCCAGTTCCTTGTCTATATTTCCAGTGTAGGGTGGGTCCACTTTTTTTTTCTTGGCACTCCAGAGCCTAATTTCATCATCCTCGTAACGCGCACGGTTTCTTGAGACCCTGGAAGATACCCACGACGATACGTGGTTCAGCGAGCGACGCGCTGAACGGCAGAGTACCTCCCGACTTGACTCCTTGTTTTGGATTGCGGCACCAAGGATCGTGGACATACGGGGCGTCTCGATAAACGGCAGAGTGATCCTGAACGTCGATCCGCAAGCGGGTTCGGGGAGTGTGAACATGTCATCTCTGCGTTCTCTATCTTGCAGTGAGGTAGTGGAAAGGAGGATGTCACGATGCCTGAGGAAGGCGGTGACCACGACGAAAACCACGATAACATAGATCTCAAAGGCTTGCAGTAGGCGACCGACCGTTGATTCAGTGAAAGCGACTGTGAAAGAGATAAGATCCCCTGAAGGAGTAAGGTTACGATCACTCACAGCAAAGAAGATTCCCTACCCCAATGGCAATGTTAACAAGGAGCCCGGAAATTGGCGCGAGACACTCCCTAAATGTGTGTACTAACATACTATCGGGCGAGTTGAGAGTGAGAGTGTTCGACAACAGTTTCAGGAGAAGAAAGAGAGAGAGAAGTAACTCCAGTGCAGCGTCTGTGCCATAGACATCGCTATATTGATGGAATTTGGGGGCCACACGCCAGACAATTTGCAGGGCCGTGATGGTTATGATGGCTACTAACAAGCCAACGCGGAGCAGTTTTCCCGGTAATCCCCAACGCATCCAACTTCCACTATGATGTCCGTGGGTGCGTTGAAGGGTGAGAATTTTAATTTTCTGGACCGTTTGGGTGGATACTGCAGGTAAATCCTTTCTTGGGGGCTCGGCGACGTATGACCAATAGAAAAGAAAACGAAAGCCAATGGACAACGCGAACAAGACCTCCCTCGCCCTGATAACGGGTTCGCTGGCTACAAAGGTTGTATTCACGGCCATCCCATGGGCAAGAGCTTGGCCCAAGTCGAGGACCGCGGCGACGAACGCTAGCAAGGCGGAACAAAAAAGCCAGACTGCTGATCTACAGGTGAGGGGAAGAGGGAGTGAGCATAAGTCGAGACGTAACACCATGGTGCTCACAGCGATACGCTTTTCATAACGAGAAACAATGCCGATGCACCGAACGCCAGAATCCCCACGGATATGAAAGGGATGTCCGAGAGCAATTCCGCAACCTATTGCTGTCAGTGTTGGTTTCCGTGGCGCAGTAACCTATGTACGAACCTCGCATTTGCTACTCCATGAGAGAGAGTAAGTGAAGTTATACCAACTAGTTGTACAGGCAATTAAAGGATTGGTTGCCATCAGGGAGAGTGGTGGAAAGGAAAGGGATTATTCCCTCGAGGCAAGGGATTCAAATGACAACCACCGGTACAATCGATGACCGATGAGGTTGAGAGAGGCAAAGTGATTGGCAAAGTCGACAGCAACGAGATGAAATGAGGACAGCCAGCCGCGAAATCAGTGGCAGCTGGGGTCTGATGGCCACCAGCGAGCAGTGAGCGCAACCGGTGGTTCAAGGTGTAGGAGTACAACACAGTTCGGTTGTCATGCAAGAATGTCGGAAGATCTACACTCACGACAATTAAATGATCTCAAACCAGATCTGGGCCATTGCGCATGGGTTGGACAACGGGACCGTATGGATACATGGCAACAGGCTCCGCGAGACAACCGACACGCTCTGCCAAAATAGCATTCCAAGTTTCACACAGCAAATGACCCACCACCTCCCGTCATTTGTCGCACCAGATACATTCCCCTGCCCTCATCAATCGATTTGCTACTTCTCATCCCAATCACACTCTTCGGTCTAGGACGAGGTGTGACGAGTCCCAATTGTTTCGTCGGACTCCCAGCGAGCTGTCTGGTTGGACTCACTCCCCCGCCTGTCAGTTGTCGCAAGATACCCGAGTCGCCCCCGCTGCGTCCCGTGAACTGGCGCGCAATGGTGGTGGTACCTGTCAACTGAGGTGCAATAAAAGGTCCGCTCCCTGCGCTGCGACCCGTAAAGGATGGTGTGAGCGGTTTGAGTGGCAATTCTACTTGGGGACTCCTCATGTGCAGTGGAAGTAGGAGCTTGATTAAGTTGGCGTGAATTTCTATCACGGGCGGACGGAAAATGTTCAATACTTACGAGACATTCTCTGCACCATACACCGCCTTGCGTATCTCGCTTCGCAGCAGAATCTAGCCTCTTTCCACATCCTGGCTGTGATTTATCCCTCCTACCCTTCCCCGTACCCTTCCCCCCACAAACCAAACAAGTAGCATGCCATCTCGATCCTTGAGGACCAGGGACGACACCCATCTCCATCGGAGAAACAGCCTTCCGGCATCCAGGGCAAGCGGCTGAGCTACCGAATCGAGATGATGACGAAAGTGACGGCGTCGACGGAGGTGGTCTCTCGTATCGAGAAGATAAATATAGACTATTACCGTGATGGGGTGAACCTTGGAGTGGTTGGATATGACTCGCCCCTGCGCCGGGCTTCGATGCAGTTTGAATGGTGTTGGTAAGTGGCACAAGAGGGGGACTGAGACTTGGATCCATGAATGCGGACTCAACGGAGTTCGGGGAAACAATGGATTTGGTCACTGTCTTCTCCGCTGGTGCACACTGATCAATTCAGTTTGGAATGTGGGCTTGTGGCTAACATTACTGGACTGACCTCTACGTGACAAGCACCTCCTTCTCCCCGCACAAAGACTGCCTGTCCATTGGCCGTTTCTCTAAAGGGTCCATCACACAAAACGCATCGGAAACATTCTGTATGATAGGTTTTCGGAGGTCCACTAGCGCTGAATTCGGGAACCGTGACGAATCGACCGCTTCCTCCGGTGGCAAACAATGACCCGCCACATTTGGCGCAGAGCGAACCAGAGGAGAGAGTGGCAGCTGGTATTGAAGACTTGCTGAGAGAATCCCTAGGCTTTGGGGTTACTGTGCCTGAGGCAGAACGTTCCGGAGTCACAGCCTTGGCTGGAGCATGCTCTCTGAGATTGCTACCAAAATCATCGCGGGGATGGACTTGAGGACTGAAAGCTGGCGGGGAGGAAGGTCCTGACGACTGTGTTAGAGTATCTGAAATGTCTGGGATCAAGTCCGGAGTGGATGGCGTCCATGATATCCGTGATGACCGCAAGCTCGAGGTGCTTACAGCCTGTTGTAGCCCAGGGGAGCCACTGATTCTGGACATACGAGGAATCCGGGATGGGGTAGATGCTGATGAATTGATGATGGTGGAGTTCGGCAGCAAACCAGGGGAAGAGGTTGTATCTGTAAACGACATAGGTGACGAAGTAGCTTGGATCATGAACCGACTTTTCATCTCCTCTATCGCGTCAAAGGATGGCCTCGTTGACGAAGGGGCATGGTCTTGGTATGGGCTGCCATCCATACAGATTGCTTGACAAGGGGCGGTTGTCCTTGTTTCGCTGGTGCAGTCTGCATCAATCAAAATATCAACGGGATCGATCCCATGACGAGGGGTGATGAACGTAGCCGATTTCCTCTCCAAGATACGGTGTGCGAGTGGGCTACTCTCCCGGTCATCCTTGTTCAGATGCGAGGTAGAGGAAGACAGTGACGGAGAGGAATCACGCGGCGGACGATTAAGGACCGCATTCAGTCGCTGCGCGAGTTCTTCAAGAATAGGGCTGCCCTCCCTACTCTTCATGATACCAAGCCTCTGTTCGAGTTCATCGATGGCGGGACTACCCTCCCGGCTCTTTGAATCCCTGAAAGGAGTAACCGGTGTTCGATTGTCGGCTTTTTCCAAGCTGGGTAAAGGATGAGTCTTCCTCGGTGTGCTATTTCGCTTCAAACAGGTGTCAAAGCAATCAGCACAGGAGGGTTGCCCTAATAAATCAACCATAGGGGTATCGCCGATGTGCTTGTGACACCCTTCACATGTGAAGCATTTCTTGTGCCAAACGCGACCCGAGGTCTGAACGAAGCCTCCTTCACTCTTCAAAGTGAGGACGGGCCGACGGCAGACTGGGCAGTCACCCTTCGATCCGCCATTGGTGATAAAACATGGCCGACACAAAAATCGATCAGACAACTCGGGTGTAGAGGGATCCGGAAAGATCGTCGCGTCTGGTTGAAACTCGGTCAGGCAGATTGCACAGGAGTATGTTGCAAGCGATTCCTTGGGCTGCAGGACTGAACCATATGCCTTGGAAAGTTCTGGTGCGTTCGGTGCTTGCAGAATACCAGCCTCTGCTGCAAGGGTAGCTGGCGAAGCAGGTGGACTGCGCTCGTCCATGTCGAGCGGTCGCTTCGGTGGAGACAGCGGGCGTGTAGTGGAGTTGATGTGTGAACTGATACGACTGGAAATGGCAGCGGAAAGACGAGATGAATTTGGGCGGGGGAAGCGACCAGTAGCGGGGTGCGAGATGCATTGATCTGGTTCGACTCTTGGTCCAGTCGGTACAGCGTCGGGCTGCGGTGCAGAGGAGGTGCCATCGATCTGAATGGGTGAGCGTGTTGGGGACTTGTCTTTCGAAATGTAAGTCTGCGACCACTTGTCAACTGTCTGACATTTGGAGGACGACCACTGTAAGACGGGTGCTACGACTACCTCAGACACAATATCGGAATACTAATCAGTGATAGACAAACCGACTGCCGTGCCACCACATTTGCAACGCGTTCCAGTGACAATGTCACCACACCTGCGACAGAATCCCATGCGATTTCTGAAATACTCCTGATGCCGTGCGTTTAGACTGGTGACAAAAACCGAAACGAATGATAATGGTGCAAACGTAGAGTCAAAGAGTTCAACTTGCAAGCACAGCTGCACACGAGGTCGAACAACAAAGTCGCGATCACGTGCGTCATTTAAGCGAGCAGGGTATATACGCAATAGACTATAGTATATACGAACCTCATAGCTTGGCAGGTATGATAGATTGCCAATCCATACGCTCGACCTTAATTGACGGCCTCAATGTAAAATCTCGGGTGGGCCCTTATGTACTCACCATTTCGGGGGAAAGTTGGTCAATTGACCGGACACCAAGAGACTGCATACCGAAACCAATTTCACGCTGTAGGATATGCACCAAATGAACGACACCAGCCTCCCCATAAGCCTGAGAAACTATCAACCGAATGTACTCCACACAACAAGCCTACTCACACTCTGCGCATAGAGGAAGGCACGGCCAAGTCCAACTGCTTTTGCACCGAGGCAGAGGGCCTTGAGTACATCTAAGGAGTACCATGAATTGTAAAGTCGACGAGTCCAATCATTTGTTCACCGACCAGTGCCGCGACGGATGCCACCATCAATATAGACTGCAATTGTTTCATCAGACAGATCGAAATAAAAACAGGGTGTACTACGTGCCTTCAGTCTTCTCAAACACCTCAGGATGTTCCTTGTGGAGCTTATAAAGTACTTCCAAAGGCGGAAGCGAGCTATATTTTACGATGCGTAATTAGGATACCTGTCAGCCAGACTAATTGCTCACTATTCAAGTTGACGACCTGGGACAGAGAACATGAATCACGTTTTCAGTGTGCAAGATTAAAGCTCACCACCATGGTTCGACAACACGATGCCTTCGCAGCCAGCCTCTGCAGCGAGAACAGCATCCTTCCTGCAATCAGCACCCAGCTACGATGACATCGGGACAATCTTACTGCGACACACTGAATCCCTACACCGGTTGTCAGCGCGTGCGGAAAACACGCAAAACGCCGCACCTTTAATAACTATGGGAAGCCTCGTGATGCTTCGCATCCACGGTATGGTCTGGAGGCCGAATGTGATGTGAATTGGTTGCAATCACATTATAAAAACTCACCTTTTCCCAAGTCATGTCAAGATCATTATTAATAATGAGTCCACCAGCGGTGCCTAATATACCGACTTCCTCATCCTTGGAATCTAGTTGACGTCTGACTCCATTATTCTCGAAATCTTCTAGGTAATGAGGGGCACGGGTGTCCATCTCTCGATTTGATGGTACGAGTGCATCGACAGTAAGGAAGATCGCTTTGTAGCCCAGTGCCTCGACTTCTCGAATACGTTTGGCGGCGATGGCATCATTCTTGTGTTTGTACAGCTGGAAGAAAATGGGCTGATCGGGCGAGCCTCGAGCAGCGGCAATCTGGCCATAAGATAGTGAAGCGTTGGTGGAGACCATCTGAATGATGCCAGTCTTATATGCGCCGCGCGTAAGATTGACTTCCCCGAGAGGATGGCCTAGTCGAGCTAATGCAGAACCACTTATGTACACGGGTATAGATGTCTTGTAGCCCAGAATGGTTGACGAGGTATCACAACCAGATACGGTCTTCATGACTCTAGGGTGGAAGAAAAAACGACTAAATGCACGAGTGTTTTCCGTGTGCGCTTTTCGTATTGCTTTAGTGACACAGAGAACCACGCAGAAACTTAAAGGGCACACTTATGGAGTCATCCGCGGCAGACGCATAGTAAGCCAGAGCCTTGTAAGGAAGAAGCTTCTTGGCTGTTTCCTACGGGGAATGGCAGCGTCAAAAAGACCCAAAGTTTGGTGGGAGCGGATCTGTACCTCCATATCCTGGACGTTGATTATTCGGCTGAGGGGAAGTCTATTTTTGAGAGCTTCATCCACACGCAGCTCATCCCTTGTCTTGGTCTGGTTCTTTTTTGCCTGTCTCAGTTCGAGAATTGAGGCTTGATCAAGGTCGCCCAAATGCTTTTCGGGAGCAATGTTCTTGTCGAGTGCGTCGGAAGGATGGATCGGCACATACGCTGCGGTGGCATCCCGTCCTCCAAATTCCAGGATGACCTGAGGGCCTCCGGGATGGTCCTAGAAGCAGTGAAAAATGAGCAAGGGAACGAAAGGTAGAGACATACGAATAGAAAGTCGGTGACATCGTACACCTTGTTTCTTATGATGACCCAGCAGGAGCTGTGTGGAGGGTGGGTGAGAGGAGGGAGCGACAGTGAGGATACGCACGTCGTGGTGTTGTGTTGAGCGATCTGAGCGAGGGCGTATGTTGGCATGATTCGCTTGCAGTAATGTGAACCTTTTTATGTAAGTTTGACCGGCAAAACCGGTCCGACCGTACACACCCAATCTAGGGTTGGGAAGTGTACGCTGATCATGTGACGTCGCGTTGTTTGGTTGGCTTTATTGTGTGTGTTGCACTCAAACCACGACCTCACCACAACCTCCGATGAGCCCAGCGCTAGGAAGAGAAGCCCTCGAGGCTATGAAGCGTGCGGACATACAGAAATTGTGCAAAGTATAGTCATCATTCACCTCGTAATTCATCCCGGATCCCAGACAATATATATCACAGGACTATGGGGTAAAGGCAAATCTCAAGACCGAGGCACTCATTGATCATTTACTGGATGCTTCGCAGTAAGCCCAAGCTACCTCCTTTTGTTATGATATCCTCTGACCCCGGTCAAGACCACAACCAACCCGGCGTAACCCTCCACAAGCACCACAGCGACCCCCTTCAACCAGAATACCAAGCCTCACCGGTGCCAGACCGAGGCAACAATCCACCAGTTCAGTCATCATTCACGGCTCTGAGGATGAAGTAGAGCCTACCCTTCTTCAACGACACCATAAGGTTGTACCTCACGAACAATCAGCCCCTCAGCGTACCAGGAAAGCGAAACAAACTCAGTACAAGCTTGGTGTGGGACGTCCAGTAATAGCAGGTGGATCCGGCGCTCGTACCGTTACCAAGTCCGACAATATCTCCCGCACACCGAAGAGAGCACGGAGTAGCAGGTCGATCAAGCCCTCGGAAGCGACGATCACAGAGGGTTAGAGGGACGGCTTTTTGTGACATTCCCGATACTGAGACCTTTCCAGAACCAGAACTCCACAGTTCCGTAGAGGCCCCTCCGCGTAAGCATTATCATGTCAATATTTTTCCGATTGCATCTCCAATTTTCGTTTTGCATTAGATAACAAGGAGAACCCGGAGCATGCAATCGGCCAATCACAACTAAACATGCATCCGGTGACCGGGCCTTCAAGCAAGCCCTTAGAAACGGCAATCGCGGAAGCAGTAAGTGGTATTGCGGAGAAACCATACTCGTACTCATTTTGTGAACAGCTTGCTCCTGTACAGCAGGAGTTAGACTCCCACAAAGCACAACTCACAGATTTAAAGGAAAAGGTCTCTTCTTTGATCGAGTCGTTTGAAACGAAAATCCGGAATCTTACATTAGAGATTCAAGATCTCTGTGCTCGAGCAAGGAGCTCACCCTCCCTCGATACCTCAGTGGCGACAGCTCGGGAACATTCAGTTCGAATACCGGAACCACCTTCGACGCCGAAGCGTGTCCGAACGCCCTACCGTCCTTCTTTTGCGTATGTTAACTGCTACACCTTTTGTTCTCCGATCTGAGCAGATTGTAGTCTCCCGGCCACTGAAACTTCTGGACCCTCCGAAAATTCAAGTGATCCTTCTAATCTCGATACGCTTGTGCCACCTGACACGCGTTCTGCTATTGATGTGGAGCAACCTACGCAATCAGGTTCGCTATTACCTGGGTTTCCGCACTCGACATTGGGCAAACGTCCTCGAGATTCTATGTCGAGTAGCACAACGGGGGTCTTCGAGCTGGTACCGGACGGTACGGAAACGGAGCTAGAGAGTAATATTGGTCGACCAGCTCACAAGCGGGTGAAGCTTCATGAACCAGATGACAAAAGTATAGAGGTGCCATCATCATCGGAACCCCCGCAAGTTGAGCCTTCTGGTTCCTCAGAATCCCCCAGGCGACGCGGTGGCCCTAGTTTCCCTGTCTTCTCCGGACGAGAAGAAGACCCGTCGCCTCCGATTGAACGCCTCCCGAACTTCTATGGTCCTACCTCTCCTCCTCTCATGAGTGCACCAGCAACTAGTTCCGCAAACAACGTTGAGAATCAAAATCCCTTCAGCTTTAGCTTCGTGCCGATCGCTTCGACGCCTGCCCAGGCTGTATATCCATTGACGATGGGAACCTTTCCTCACCCGGAGCCACCCACATCTCCTTCGCCAGCAGCGAATCCCGATCGTCCAGGTAGTCGCCACTCTGATCGATTTGGGGCATTTGGCGTCCCTCGATCGAGTTCGAGAGCAAGTGGACGCGCTGCCTCGGGGGGTTCCTTGGCACGTGGGGATGCTGGCGTG
>JBBPSA010000115.1:0-15653 GCA_038093355.1 Boletus calvinii | reverse complement strand
GTTGTAACTTGTACCTCGTAGTGACAGCACAGCACCATCAGCTACAAGCACGAGCCCTGTCACCCTCTCCGTACCATTGATCCAGTGCACCACGCCTCGCCGCAGCCGCGCAGCTTCATCCCCTGCCAACACAGCGACCATGATGGGCATTTTCAGCCAGGCAGGCTCCCATATTCGTAGGGCACGAGGCTTGTCCGTGGAAGATAGGGCACCTGAGGATACAGAACCTGATGATACATCAATCCTGTGCGTCTTTCCGTCTTTCCCTCACAGATTCCCCCGCCGTCTTTGTCATATCCTTCCATCCTCATTTATCCTTCGACGTCGCTCATGGGCTACACGGACACTGACTACGAATACAGAGATGAGAACGAGGGCTCCGTCATCACCTCGCTGATCTCACAACTAAGGTTTGCCCTGGTTCGTCCCCATGTCTCCGCTAAATGCCCTCCTCCATTTCCAGAGTAGGCATGGACCTCTCAAAGGTGACATTCCCGACGTTTGTTCTCGAGCCTCGCAGTATGCTCGAACGTATCACGGACTTTATGTCCCACCCGGACCTCATCTTTGGGTAAGGGTATCTCGCTTTCTCTTTGTGTCATCACCAGAGTGCCCTAAGACCCGTTCCTTTCTTCCCCTCCCTCACGTTCTCGTGTTCTCGTGACCTCCATTTGCGCCTTTCTCACCAACGATTCCCTCTGATTCTCCCCCGCCATCTTTGTACGACTAAATTTAGCGCGGAGGATTGCCCAGAACCCGAGGAACGGTTTATTCGCGTGCTGCAGTATTATCTCGCAGGATGGCACATCAAGCCAAAGGGTGTCAAGAAACCGTACGTCCTCGTCCCTTTCCTCCACGCCAAATGAGCACTGACCATCGGGCCATTAGGTACAACCCTGTACTCGGGGAGTTCTTCCGCTGCCGGTATGATTACTCAAACGGCACACGAGGCTTCTATGTCGCAGAGCAAGGCATGTTCCCCGGTCGCTTGTCGCTGACTAACCCTCATGTACGCGTCACATACAGTATCCCATCACCCTCCCATCTCCGCCTTCTTCTACATATCACCCGAGAACCGTCTCACCATTGTCGGCGAACTGAGACCAAAGTCCAAATTCTTGGGCAATAGCGTTTCGACAACGATGGAGGGCGAGAACCGGATAACGCTGCTGGGCAAACCGGATGACGGAGGCAAGCTTCAAATCTCTTTTTCCGCACGTGACCATCTCCTGATCGCCAAGCAGACTATGTCGTCACGATGCCGAACATGTACGCCCGCGGCATTTTGTTTGGTAAGATGGTCCAGGAGCTTGGTGATACCTGCGCTGTCAAGAACGAGAGACATCGATTGTCTTGCGATCTCGAATTCAAGACCAAGGTGAGTCTTTCCATCCTTCATGCTCCCATGTCGCCTGATTAAGCACGCAACCACTCAGGGTTTCTTTTCTGGCACATACAACGCGATCATAGGACGCGTTCGTAAGGGTGGCAGTGACACTGGCGAAATCTCTGGAAGATGGAGCCATGTTATGGAATTCAAGAGTGCCCCTGTTCGTACATCCGCTGCTCTCCACTCGCGAATGGGCGCTGACGTCCAAATCCTCGCACCCCACCGCGCCCTACAGAACGGAACCAAACGTGTCCTATTTGACGTTGCCAAAGATGGGCAAAACATTGCGCCGAAATACGTTGCGCCAGAAGACGAGCAGGAACCCTATGAATCTAGACGGTGCGTCATCGCCGTTCCCCTGGCCCGTTTGTCTCGGAGACCATTAAGGCATTCCTTCTCGTTCTAGACTATGGCACAAACTCACGCAGGCGATCGAAGCCAGGGACATGGAAGCGGCTACCCGAGCCAAAACCGCCGTCGAGGATGCCCAACGTGACCTTCGCCGTCGACGTGACGAACGGGGAGAGACATTCGCTCCTAGATACTTTGAACTTCGAGACGGGAGATGGTACCCCAAGTTGAGGTGCGTCGTACCCCATCGGCTGGAACTCACGTTCGTTGACATGTCCCCATCGACCAGTATTCCACAAGATTCCTCGGATACAGCAATACAAACTGTAGAGTCTTTCATATGGCCTAGTTCTTAAACGCCTCTTGTGCATGTTGTCGTATGCTACAATTCATATCCGATCTCACCGGTACCGCTATTCCTTGTGCTTTTTTTGGCCTCCCTTCTGCTCCCGTTAACCCACAGCATTCACACAACTAATGCATCCATTGGATTTGTACCTTGTAGCAACAATTGAAGGGTATATAAAGTGACCATGATTTCCAGCGGGTGGTCGCAAACAAGGGGATTAAGATGTCGAATGCGAACAGGTTAGATCTGTGGTCGTCGTGTGAAAAGGGTAAGATGCCAATAACAAGAAAGAGGTATGAATATTTCGGCGAACGGTGCAAAAAGAAACAATGTACAAGCGAAAAAAGCCGTTTCAAAGCAAAAAGCAGACTATTAGATCAAGGATATATATCCAAAGCTAGATCCCATGAAAACGAAGAGAGGCATACGATTATGGTACAGATTTAAATGTCTCACCGAGAGGCTCAGTGCCACCACCCCTCGTCGTCTACGGTGACGGTACTGGGCGTAGGTGATACAACGGACTGCGCCCTGTTATATGTGGAAGCGACGGATTGCGGTCGATGATACGACGGCGTTGGAGCAGCTCTTCTCACATAGGATGCCGTCGATCCGAGATTAGTATACCGTTGTTTGGGAGCATGCATGGAATCCCACACGGAGGACTGCGGAGGGGTGTCACTCCGCATGGCCAGCGCTCCGTTGACACGTCCAACAGGCGTACGTGCGCGATCGTTGCCAAAGGCAGTGCTTGCACGCGAGTCTGGGCGCGGCGGCGACGTGTTCTTGGTAGGCGTAGGTTTGCCGTACGACGGCACGTTGTTCACGGCAGGAAGCGTCTGGCCCTTTGCTTTGCTAAGCTCTGCTTCCAGACGTGCCAACTGAGATTCGAGGCTGGACACCTGATCACGGAGTTTATTTTCGCGATCCTGCGTGGGGTGACATTGTATCAGCAACCAATTTCAACGATGCATATGACGATGTTGCAAGTACCTTGACCAAGCGGTCTTCCGCATCCTTTTCTTCGAGTTGCAGTCTGGCGAGCGAATAGTCGGCGTCCAGCTGTACATGCGTCTGTTCCACCTCATCCAACTTGTTCCTCGTCATCTCCAAGTCACTCTCATACTCCCTCGCACGTCTCTCCCACTCACTCGCCCGTTGCTGCGCCTGTATGAGGTTTTGCTTCGCGGCGTTCGCAGTACGCTCGTTATTGGAGGCACGGAGCTCCTGATCGCGCGCCCGTTTTTGGAGAGCCGAATAATCAGATTCCAGTTGCCGGTGCTGATCACGTGCACGTCTGAGTTCTCTGATGTCGTCTTCGTCGGCTTGCGACCTGAAACTTGCAAGGGCCTCGATTTGTTCAGAGACACGGCGAAGTTCTTCCCAGTGGCTTTGTTGAGCGATAAGAGACTCATGTTCTTGTCTAAGAAGCGCGAGCGATTGCGCGGTGAGCTCCTTCTCGTGCTCTGCCATCTTGACTTGGATTTGAAGATCGCCCAGCTACGGATACCAGCTCAACCAATCGTAGAATGAGAATACGGCGTAATGCATACCTGAGCTTTGAGTGCCTGTTGTTCGCCAGTAGCGTCCTTGTTGACCTTTTCCAGTTCAGCAAGGCGCTCTTGGTTCGACTGAGCAGCCACGTCCGACGTCTTCAACCTCGCCAAACTCTGCGAAAGCGCGTCCTCGAGCTCCGAATTGCGAAGCTCCACCGCAGAAATTTCGGAAGTACGAGTATTCATTGCAGCTCGCAACTCGTCCATCTGCGCGTGGAGACTATCACGGTCGTTCTCGGCGTCCTTGAGTCGCTCACTCAAGTTGTCCTTCTCGACACGGACTTGACCATGTGCTCCACGTGCTTTTGCCAGCTGTACTTGGAGATCGTTGTTTGCTGTCTTCAGCTTACGGATCTCCTCTGCATCACACTTGGCAGCATCACGCGAGACCGCGAATTCGGCATGCGCGTTTTGCAATACGGTTACAGCGGCGGTAAGCGTCTCGGGAAGAGCATTGAGACGGTCGGCGAGGGCTTGATGGAATGAATTTTGCAGCGCGACGAGATCGCCTTTTTGTGTGAGCATCGAATTCTGCCCATTCGCGACGCCTTCCACAGCGGCCTGGAGCAGACGAAGATGAGAGAGGATTGCTTCACTTGTCTCGGAACTTGTTGATTGCAATGGCTCTGCTGACATTGTCCGAGCCCCTTCTACAGCACGTTTGAGATCCTCGAATTGAGAGGGAAGGCCAGATACGAGAGCAGCCAAGTTGGCGTGCTTGGAAGCGAGATCGTCATTCTTGGCCGACAAAGATTCTTGAGATGTTGTCAAGGTATCGAGCTTGGACGCGACATCCTGGATGGACTGTAAACCTCCGAGTACGCTTTCGGCGACTCTACCCGAGATGGAATCCACGTTAAACGCCTTGTCGCGGTTGGTGAGACGAGCATCGAGGCGCTCAACGACGAGGTCGGCGACTTGCTCCTTGATCTCGTGCGCGTCGATCGGTGCGATGACTCGACGAACTTCAGAGGTAATCTGAGTAATGACCATAGTTGTATCCAGCGAAGATGGTGAAGGTAGCATAGGGAGAAGGCTATCCACAATAAGACCTGCTGTCTCGCGCTTATCTGCAGCGAGATCGATGAGTTGCTCAATGTTGGGCTTGACCGCTTGACTCAGTCTGGCAGTAAGCACATCGTAATCGACTGTTTCTTGGCGCAAAGCATTCAGATGTGGGCTGAGGGCAGCCAGAATCTCCTCGATGAACGTGTTCTTTTCATATTGATCCGCAAACGGTCGGGTATCAATCTTGTTCGACAGCTGGCCGAGTGTGTTGAGGATAACCTGGAGATTGCGATGGTTAATTTGATCAATGATCGGGACGAGCTCCACGTTATTCAATGGTGCAGCTGAGGGCTCAACCTGCTCGATGCGGGAGAGAGCCTCACGAAGTTCCGTTTGCAAGAGTAAAAGATTTTCAGCGTGACCTCGCTGTACGACATCGCGGATGAGCTCAAGGTCGAGCTCACCACGCGCATCCATCTGACTGTCGTCCAACCCCCTCGCCGCGGACTCTTGAAGTTGAGTCCGAAAGAGGGTAACAACTTCCGCAATTGCGTCCTCTGTGGCAGGACTGATGGAAGCTGCAGTTGTACCGCGAGACTTGGCGATTTCTGAACGGATCATCTGGAACTTCTCATCCAACACTGCCTCAATCTTGTCTTCGAGTGCTTGCGCTTCGAGGCGTTTCGTGAGGTTGATAGCGGGTATCGACACGTTAGAGAGCGACGAATTGTGTGCGCTGTGCATGGCAGGCAACGACGAACGGCGCTTGATCGCAGGAGTAAAGATATCCGGCGAGTCAATGCTCTCGCGCTTGAGGCCAGGATCTGTGACAAAGCGCGACCTGGATCTGTTCGCAGACATGGAAATAGCTGGCATTGCAAAATCGTCAAGGGAGGGACGTTGTGAGTGATCGAAAATTTCGCGTGAGCCGAGTCGCGAGCGAACAGTTCGTCGCGTTTTTTCGTCTCCGACAAGGGCTTTGAATACACCAGCGGGAACAGTGTTGGTCGTAGGAGGGTTCTTGAAGTCGAGAGGAATAGGTGCACGTTTTGACTTCGTGACGGTGACCGCCGGAATAAAATCTTCATCGTTCTTTGGTTCCTCGGTATCGTTATCGGGCAAGTCTTTCTCAAGTTCCACTTCTTCCGGTTCCTCGGTACGACGCATCGAGTCACTTGGGAAGCCAGAGAACGTGAGGGGCTGCAATGGACCACCACTTGCATGGAAATCCAGAGATCCTGATATGCGGGGCGAACTGGGCGCAGTATGGCGGATGCTGCGAGGCGTTTCACCCAATGACGGGAATCGGAACGACGCCATATTTTCCTTGCCACTGTCATCGCCTCCATCTTCTGATACAGTTGTGTGCGAACCCCGCCGTTGTCTCTTTTCTCTGCCTTGCTGGGCGCGTGATGGCGAAAGCTTGACAGGCGGAACAGGAAGGGGCCGCGAAGCAGGCGACACAGGGAAAGTGAGTTGCGGTACACCGGGGGGAGGGCGGAAGGTAAATCCGGCGGGCTTGAACTCCTGTGCAGCCGCGTTAAGCGGTTTGCCAAACGAGGGCAAGCGACTGTGACCCAACGTCGGTGCTGGTGGCGGAGTAGCCCCATCCAAAGATCCCCATGGACTTGATCGGTTGGTACCAAATAGGAACGGCTTTGCATGTGGATTGAGCGCGGCAGAAGGTGGGGCAAGAGGCATAATATATTGCTCGACGGGAGCTTGATCGGAGCCAGAGCGAGAGTGTGCTGCCTCTAGGTCACGCGTGAGGAGGTGTGACGACAGGTCCCTGGAATGTGGGAGAGGCGGGAGAGGTCGACGTCCCGGGGTCGACGTCGATGATGGGCCGAGGGTGAAGTCCACGGGATCCACGCCAAGGAACGCTGCTCTCTGCTCCGCATGCATCCCGTCCTCACTTGGATTCGAGACCAAATCGTAGTCGCGGCGGACTCGCAGGCCAAATATATTCGTTGGCGGTGCAGGGAAATTGGGTAAACGCCTCGGAGTCTCCAACTCCTGGTTCCTTTGGCGAAGTATACGACGTTGCATCCGCTCCCGACGCGCCCGCTCTTCATCCGAAGGGTTGGACCATTCGCCGATGCTCTCCTAGGAAAAATCAGTTCGCACGAACAGCATGCACCAGTCGGGCACCCCTTACCTCATCGTCCGAATCCAAGCGCACGTCTTCAGATCCCGTCCACTCACCAACAGCCTCCTTATCCAAATCGTCGATAGCGGGATTGCCTACGGGGCTCCTGATTGGCACCATATCCACTTGCTCTGGTATATCCATGTCGTGAATGCCTCCAACAGAGCGCAACGAGAGTGCGTGCGATAACCTCGAAACATGCCGAGAATGAAGACTGCTGTGCGCGATGGGCGTCATGCCTTCGGGCTCAGTAGTTGGTTGGCTGGGAACACGGACAAGGCCAAGGCCATCATCATTGTCTCGAGACCTTTCCTCCACGTCTGTATCAGGGTGGGGCTCCTCCTCCTGCGGCTCTTCCTCTTCTGGTATATCAAGGCCAAACCCACGGGCAAAGTCCGGGCGACTACTTCCTCGACTGATACTAGGAGGAGCAAGAGACGTTACTGACATGGGGACACGACCCTGAGGCGCGTGAATCTTATCGATGGGGGACGGTATATGAAGTTCGGCATCCTGTTCAATACTGTCAGAGCCCAGAACGGCACTTGGACCGAACGGATTGAAGGAAGCGGCAGGATTGTAAAACGATGGGAGGAAGGGAGGTGGCGGTTGGGCGAGCGAGAGACTGTGGCCATGCCTGTTTTGCAGTCTGGGCGGTACTTGCGATCCAGGGGAGGGCGTCAGATCGAACGTTTGTTGGGGCGAACTCGTCAACGAATTTACGGCCGAGGCATTCTGGGACTGCTGCAGCTTGTTCAATTTGAAATAGAGCAGCGATGGGTCAGCTGGTGATGATATCTACAAAGGGTTGAGAGGGCAAGTCGACATGCAAATTCAACGAGGCACTTACCGAAGCAGCACGGGCATGTGGTGCATGAAGAGAGACCGAACCACCTGTACCTCGTTCAACACCCAGTTTCTCCAGCTTTTCTTCAATGGCTCGCTGCCTGAGAGCGTCCCAAGCGACCTGGGAGGAAGACGAGTCAACGAAACACGCACAGGCGTAGACACGTGTTTCATACCTTTCCAGGTAGGAACACGTCGACTGTATCGGGAATGTGGTGCCGCCAGCTATCTGGAGGATATGGGTCCGCCGTCGCGACCTCTGGGAGCATCACCACAGGCACTTCATGACTGGTCGTGGGCATGGGCGTACGCGCCCATGGAGGGCGACTAGGCTGGTGGTCCTTCGTGCCAGGTAGCGTTTCCACTGGCAAGTTGACCATCAATTTCTTCCCCTTTTGAGTAGGTGCTGGTGGAGGCGGCGGAAGCGGGCTATGTTTTCGACCTGGGCCGCCCAACGGCGCCTTGGGGGGGCCTCCGATGCTGACACTGGGTGCACGTCTGTTCCTTGAGAGGAAGGGCTGGCCAAAGGGCGGTGCGACCATGGGGAAAGCCCCGGTGAGAGGCGTTATGGGAATGGCGTTCGGTGGCGGAAAGGCGGGTCCAGGGAAGTGCGCGATGCTCGAGTGGCCCTTGTGGTGGTGCTGGTAGGTGGGACGACCTGGCGCATTTGGGGGCTGTGGGGGGAAGAAAGGCTGCATGGGTGTCTGGAGCGGGGGCGGGGCTATCTGGAACGGCGGTGGCGGGTGAAACGCAGCAGGAGAAAACATAGGGAGAGGGTGCTGCTGCATGTTGAGCGGGGGAGGGACGTGGAGACGGGCAGCCATTCGAGGCGGACTCCAAGACAAGGCGGGTATCGAACAATGCCTCTGCAGACAAAAAAAAGCGGCCGAGTCGCTTGTACCCACGTGCACTCCATTTCAATGACAAGGACAGGCCAAAAATGTATCATATCGTCAGGTCCGTATCTTACGCGATAGTATTACTCTCCATACATGTCCTCCCCGTCGTCAGAGTCCGACTCAATCTCAATGTACTGTTTCGCCTTGCCCCTCGCTGCGCGCGTCGGCGCTGCGGGACGTGTCTCTGCCATGTCGCTCATCACCGCTATCTCGTCCTCATCGCTTTCCACCCTCTTCTTCGACGCGGGCTTCTTCGCAGCCGCAGGTTTACTCCCCGAGGGCTTCCGCGCAGTCACCTTCTTCGTCGGTTCAGAAGGTCCAGCCTTGCCGAAGAAATCAGTTACAGCCGCCTGGGTCTTTGTTTTCTTTGCTGCAGGTCGGACGTACGCCTCGTCGTCGCTCTCATCGTCATCCAGAGGCCTAGTGATACTTGATCAGTCACAGAGCTCCGTCCAAACATAACACACGTACGACTTGCGCTTCGGTACATCTTCAGCTTTATCCTTCCCCTTGCCTTTTGCTTGCACGGCGGGTGAATCAACCATCTCAATGTCTGAATCCGAGTCCACCTTGACTGGCTTCTTCGCTGCAGCCTTCTTTTTCACAGGTGCTTCTGAATCATCACTTTCCAACTCGGATTTCGCCTTGGCAGCCACCTTTTTGACGGGTGCCTTCTTCGGAGCAGGGGCAGGCCTCTCGTCGTCGCTCGCTTTCTTCGAGGGTCCCGCGACAGCAGGCTTTGGCTTTGGCTCCACCTTCTTCTTGACCGCCGCCTTGGTAGGTTTAAAGTCGTCCTCCGAGTCTTCCGAACCATAGCCTTTCAGCGACTTCCGGTGTTTCAGCGTAGTCTGCTTCTTCTTGACCTTCTTCCCGTCCGCATCAAGTTCGGTCTTGTTCGCAAAGTCTTGGCATGATTTCTGTAGCAAAATGCTCAGTATTGCAGGAGAACAACGGACCGATCCGCACTCACTTCCCATCCCTTCAGGAAGTTGTCTAGATCGTCGTTCCACAACGAGACGGGTGTACGCTCCAGCAGCGCGAGGAGTTCCGCCTCCTTGTCCGCGGCTTGTTGCAACAGTTTCTCAATCTAGCAGTCACCCACATCAGACGTCCGTGTCCTGATGTCCGCCCCACCAAACATACCTTCTCCTTTGTCAAACTCCAGATAGACATGCCCAACAGATAGTCGTAATCCGTTGAACCGGGAACATCGTCTTCCACTTCTTCGTCCTCGTCAGGGTTGACAACATCCTCAGTCTCGCCCGCTGCTTTAGCCTTTGTCGCCTTGGGGAACGGGCGGAATTTGAGTCTACGCAAGTCAGACATGATATCCGCTTTCTTGCGGTTCGACACGACGAGTTCCTTGTCAACAACCATCTTGACGAAACGCGCCTGGTTAGAGAGCCTCTCGAACTGCAGTTGGAGATCGTTGGCCGTGTGATCCTGCGTCCCACCATTCTCATCAGCACCGAGCGCTTTGTAAGTCATCCCCTACACACCTTTCGCTTTTGATAGTACGCCAGACGTCGAGGGTAAAACTCTTCAAGGATCTCCTCCGGCGAGGAATATTTCTGGATCTTGTTATCAAAGTTGAAGCAGATCATGTTGCTCGTATTGATTTTGCTCGTCAACTTGAAGAACTCGATCAAGCCTTGTTCCTCCGCCTTCTCGAGATTCTTTGCAGCCATCGTAATGACAAACCGGATATTGACGTTGTCGTGGTATTCTTTGTAGTCCTGTTCGTCATCCTTACTCAACGGCGTGTGCGTGAATGCTAGTAGCTGGGTACCATACCTCGATAACACCATCCCCCTTCTCACCAATCATGGCTTCCAACTCGGCTTTGTATGACTGCGTCCACTTGTGAATCGGCAACTCGGTGATTTCAACGGTCGTGTCGTTGATCTTCTTCACGACACCGACAACGTCGTACTTGTGTTCACCAACCTTCTTGATCGTGCCCCTGAAACCACGCCACCAAGGCAGCATAGGAATCATCTCTTCACCAGCCATCAGCCGCCGCAAATTGGCGACAATGTCCTCTGGGTTGTAGCTTGGGATAGTGGTGCTCCAACCTGTCGGCCAATATTTAGCAACCACGAAAATCTATCCAAACCGTGGTGCTCACCCGTTCCTATACCCTCCGCACCATTGATGAGCACCATTGGAATGATCGGCATATAATACTCGGGCTCAATCCAGTCGTTATCTTCCTTTAGATATGTCAACAGCGGCCCATCATCCGCGCTGAACACAGTCTTCGTCAAGGGTGCCAACTCTGTGAAGATATACCTTGCCGAGGCATGGTCTTTACCGCCCATATCACGCGTTCCGTACTGGCCCTTCGGCAGCAAGAGGTTGATATTGTTTGAGCCCACGTAATCCTGAGCGAGGTTGACGATAGTCATGGTCAACGCGACTTCACCATGGTGGTACGCTGAGACTTCAGAAATATAACCGGCGAGCTGAGCGACTTTGATCTCCTTCTTGAGCTTGCGTTTGAAACAACCCCAGATAACCTTTCGTTGACCGGGTTTGAGACCATCCGCGACTGATGGTATAGATCGGATATTGTCAGCCATCGAGAACAGTATCAACTCTCTGTTGATGAAATCCGAGAATGTAATCTCGTCGATGTTGTGATCAAGGTATGTCCCGGGCTGCAGGCAGGTCAGACGGCGCCGGCATTTTGTGGCATTTGGCTCACCTTAAACTGGCGGAGCCATTCTTTCCGCTCATCGGCTTTTTTCTTGCTAAATGCCAGGTCAATGAGTTCCCTATCGCCCTCTTGAGTGGAGGCAAATGGAATCATGTGCTTCGCCATATGGCTGAAATAGTACAGAATATCGGAGTCTTCGTTTCTTCCAAGACCCTGTCATGCTCCAATGAACGAGATACAAACAGGATCCACACAAACACCACGAACCTTGTAGTACTTCGAGTCCCACTTGTGGGCATCGTGTGTTCTCTCCAGCCATTGCTCATATTCAGGTATGGTGAAGAAATCAATTCGCTGCTTTCCTTTCGTTACCCGTACGATAGGTGTTATGAACTCGACAAGGAAATTAGGGATTTTGAGCAACGAAGGGTAGAAGTGGTCTAAGAAATTGATAATAAGGCCCTTGATATGGGAGCCATCGTGATCCTATATTGTGACTTGGGAGTTAGTCTAGAGTTTTGTGACAGGATCGGACCCCGACCTGATCAGTCATAATCATCAGCCGACCGTATCGCAAGCTATTGACATTCGAATACTCTTTGTTATGTTGTAAGCCCATGATTTTCTTGATGTTCTGAATTTCTTCGTTCTTCATGATCTGATCATGTTTGGCTTCTCGTACATTCAACAACTTTCCACGTAAGGGAAAGACACCGAAATTATCACGTCCAACCGCAGAAAGACCAGCAACTGCGAGAGCCTTGGCGGAGTCTCCTTCCGTTAGAATCAAAGTGCACCGATGGGCATTCTTTGTTCCAGCGTTGTTAGCGTCAGATAGCTTGATCATGCCGGTCAGGCTGTCACAAGGCTTAGGCTCGAAATAGCGGGCAGATGACGCCTACTTGCCGGTTGCGCTTCGTCCCATCAGTCTTCTTGATCTGTTGATCTGCCTTGAACTTTGCCCAGTTTAGCACGTTGTCAATTATGGAGGTTTTCAAAACTGGTGTGCGCTATATGAGCCTCGGGATCACAGGAACGATTCGGACTAACCTTTCTTCATAAACTCCTCCGACAAAGCTGGCTTCGTACCAAACTTGGACGCAGTCAATGTCAGCGTGTCTTTCGTCTGACTGTCAAAGGTAGGGTTCTCGATGAGGGCGTTCACGAAGATCCACATGTGATTCTTGATCTGCGCAGGCTTGACCTTTGCACCCTTATTCTTCTTCTCGATGGCAGTAATCAGACTTTTGGCAATTTGGTCGGCCATAAGCATGACGTGACTACCACCTTTAGTCGTCGCAATCGAGTTCGCGAACGAGACCTGTTGGAACGTCCCTTCTGAGACGGAAAAAGCGACCTCCCAACGCGGGCCAATTTGCTCGTAGATCATGGTCGGTTTCGCTTGTGCAGCACCTCCGGAAGCTGCAGCTGCCTCGGCGGCGGCGGATTCAAGGTACATCTCCACGTATTGCTTGAAGTTCTTGATCTTCAAGCGCTCGTCGTTGAGGTAGACCTTGACATCCTTGACTGTGCCAGCCATATCATAGACGCGCCTCTGGAGGAGAGATAGCGTGTCCTCGTCGATTCGATCCATTCCAAAATGCTTCAGGTCTGGTCTGAAGGTGACCCTGGTATACTCCTCCCCTTTGCCGTTCTTTGTGATCTTGGCAGCTCCACATTGGTGCATGTTACTTGACCATGTCTGTTTGTACTTTTGAGCCGAGTTCTTGTCAGCGGTGTCGACGGTGAATTCATGGGAGTAAATATTGGCTAGCTTGGCACCGAGACCATTACGCCCACCAGTTAACCTTTTTTCGTCGTCGTCATAGTTAGAACCAGCGAGCAAGTGACCAAAGATGAGCTCAGGAATGTAGATCTTCTCCTTGCTGTGCATCTCTATGGGTATCCCGCGACCATTGTTGTAGACCGATATCGTTCCTTCGTCTACGTCGATGTTGACTTTGAGCGCGTCCATGTTGGGATCATTGACCTCGAGAGGGTTTAGCTGATGCGACATGTCCATGAAGTAGTATATATACTTTGTTATCCGCCGCATTGACGAGAATTTCGTCCACAATCTTGAAAAAGCCTGGAACATACTTGACTTCACGATGTACCAGGCGCTTGTTCTCAGAATCATACGTCCACATCAACTGAGTGACGGTCTCCACGCTCCCAATGTACAAATCAGGTCGTTTGAGAACATGCTCGATGTGACTCAACTAGGTTGGGGATAGGGTTAGCAAGCATTGGGGAAGGACCGGACAACGAGCACCTTCGTGTATTTTTCCGAAGCTGTCTTCTTCTTTCCATTCGTCACAGGAGCTGCAGCTCGCATGGGGTTCTCGTTATCGGAGTCACCGTCATCCTGGTCGACATCTGAGGCACTCTCGTTGACGTTGTCATCCTTTTCCGCGAGTACTTTCTTCTTCGGGGCCGCCTTGGGTTTCGGGGCGGACTTGGTTGCCCTCGGGGCAGATTTCGGAGCGGGTTTCTTGCTGGGAACTTTGGCCTAAGGCAGACGAGTGGCAAGGTGAGCACGCGACAACTTGGTCACGGACAGAGAAACGAGGACACTCACGATCTTCTTTGCTGGGGGCGAGTAGTCGTCACTCTCTATGCCTGAGACATTGTCAAGGTCGAAATTCTCGGCTTCTGACGAGCTCATCGTCAAAGGTCGCGTTGCGTTGTTGACCGTGTCGTACCAAGACGCGGTTTCATCACGACCGGACGCGTTTGTAGCGAACACGTGACCCCGACTATGCATGTCTTGACAATGGATTAACCGATACTAGGCGCAACTTACAACTTTAATAACTATCTTCCTGACTCCCGAAATAATTCAGAATAGATTAGGATTCTTTGGAGACAATGGTGTGATTAAAATATGTGTCTTGTGTCCTTGCCCGCTCCTATCGTGTAACGTATGTCTCGTGGAAAGTCAAAACAACATGTAGTGCAGCCCGGAATGCATCTGCTAGAGGATCAACGTTCCCTGTGCACATTGCCTTGATGGTCCCCCATGAAGAAACCATTCTACCCCATTTGAAATATCTATAACCTGAGCGATACTCCCGAAGTGCAGTGCATGCAACCATTGCAAAAGCGCAGCAGTTAGCATTACTTACATAATTATGTTTGACGGTGAGATGCAGCAACGCAATTGCTTCACAAAGAGGAGGGAAACGGGAACCCATCCAATTCAGCCCGAAAACTATTGTTGAATCCTGAACTTGATATTTCTTCCAATCATCCTTAGAGAGGATGGATAGAAAGTATTGTCGGTGCTCTGCTCCAAGTCTTGAGTCCATGATATATCCAAATCCATGTGACTCATCTAATCCCTTCTCAACAAGAAGGGGCAATGTACATCTACACATGTGAGACAGTATAATCAAAATCAATTCAGATAACATACCTAGTGTTTGTATTCTCAACCAACATAATTACAAACCCATGATGATGATTAGCCCTCCAAAGCTTGTGATAGTTTAGGCCCCTGAGCCTAAGAACTGACCAATCAGAGCATTGTAGATGGTTGGGAAGCAAGCCCCAGTCATCTATAACAGTCCTGATTGTGGTTGTAGGAGTCTCCTGAAGCATCTCAAATGATGGCATTGAGATAAAATCAAGATGAGCTAAGGGGTCTTGGGATCCAGAAAGTTTATGGTACAGGGTCCTGAGTGAGTGAAGTGCTGCCAGAGGGTGACACTGTTAGGAAAGAAGTAAGTTTGCTGCCAGGGGAACCAAAGTCCTGGATCACTCACTGAGGAGGGTGGTGAGGGTAAGATAGCCTGAGGGATGGAGGGAGCCTGTAAGATCTGGAATTGCCATGGGGAATAAGCAAGCATGTGATTGGGCTTACTGCAGAGGGTGTGGGAGGAGAATATGAAGGTGGGGAATGGCTCAGAGGGTGGTTAAGTGGTGAAGAGGGTGTGTATTGGGGAAGGAGTTCTGTGTCAATCATCATGGAATGTGTTGAATGGAAGAGGGCAGAATTATATTATGTAGTCAAGTAAGAGACCCCTATACCAGAGTGACATGGGACCAAGTACGTAGATAGAATCCGTCGGAAATGTGGTTTGTTGCACACCACAATCCCCCCCAAAATATAAAATAGTCGATGGTCCGGTCCTTCGTCCCGCAGAAGAGTATACAAATATTGTGCAACGGACATTACCATGTTGCATAAGGACGCGTTCGCGCCGGGCAGCAGAGCAACCAGAATACAACAACAAACGTACTGGACGTCGTAGTAGACAATGCCCCATGATACGTGTCCAGTCGTCTCGTCGGCGTTCATGGCCGCATTTTAATATTGCTCACGATCAGGCTCTGTTAAAAAGGGGTCACCACCCGAATAATCAAACACGCAACCACCCCCACACTCACCTTGTAAGCCTGTACGTCACCCTTGAACTTGGTCACAGTCGCGTCCGCGCACAC
>JBBPSA010000114.1:0-15685 GCA_038093355.1 Boletus calvinii | reverse complement strand
CCCATCCATGAACAGCGCTGGCGATGCGCTGATGTGCGACGTTCGCATTCCCGATCTTGTCGGCGCGGCTCGGCCCGCCAGGGTCCCTCCTTACCTCACTAACGTGGACGGGGAGGCGGCGCACGTGGCCAAGAGAGTACATACATACCATGCTATCAAGGGTTACTTTTTGGTTTGTGGAAGCTCGGTTTTGCCGACTGTCTATACTTGTCAGTCTTCTTGAGGAATGGCCGCTACTTACTATAGCCCACGGTTGTCAGTCCCGGATCTCCAGTGCCACGCCCGAAATCCTTGCGCAAACGAACCCGTCCCCCCTGTGTCCGCACGTCGTCTAGGCGGCAACCCTTCAAATTCATTGCCATGGAAGCCACGACGCCCGTGGCTCCGTGGTCGATCTCGGAGTGGGTGCCCAAAGTCTAGTCGAGTTGGATGCCTAGCCACAGCCATGTAGTCTGCTTTTGGAAAAGCACGGTGGCAGATCGCCACTGACCAGTACTAGTGATCAGGGTGACTCTGCCCTGCCAGTATTGGAGTCGACGTCGAAAACGTGTCATGTTAATGGTGCCACATCCACAGCCTCGTCCTCAAGCGTCTCAGGGCATTCTCGACATCCCTGGGTACGGTATATTACATGCTTGGTCGTAATCTTCTCCACTTACAGCATCACTTCACCATCCCAATCATAATGTGCAAACCTGTTAAGCGTCCATCTAAGCTCCGAGCCACTGCCTCCCCCTTTTATTGCCGAAAGCTCGTCATCTCTGCATATCACTCCATCAGCTTCGACCGCCAAAATCATCTCTGTAGCGAGCGAAATTGTAATATTCTCCTCTTGAGCTATCTGGCTCGTCGTTTGTCCCCCTGAGATAGTCAGGTAACTCGAAAGCCGTGCCGCAAATGCTGCATGCGTGTATGCTGGCATGTGGAGTACTCGCAATCCTGATTTAAATATTCTGCCCCGAATTGGTGGCGAGGTATGTAAAGGCAGGTGTTGCACTGCCTGTAAAAAGGTTGAGGGTGGAATAAGCGCTAGCAGTTGAATAAGATCATCACCCTTGAATAAGATCTCAATTTCATATGTCAAACTCACCCACACCTCTGGCACGATTCCAACCACCCCAAACCTCGTCCAGACCAATTATTCCCCGTTCCTTCATAATGCCTCCCGTCTTCTGTTCGGGTCTTTCATCCCACGAGCCCTGAAGCACCCTCGCAAGTTCACGTGCCAATTCCTCCATCCATGTCCTCTCGTCTTGTATCATGTCCGCTGTCACTGGCGCATTTGACAACTGTAACCCGAGCTGAGCCAAGGAAGACCGTATGAATTTCGCTTCCTCCGGTTCGGAGGACGGCACAAGCGAGGTCGTCGCAAATAGCGATGATGAGGCTAAATGCGTCGAACCCGAAGCAGAAGGCGTCCACGCTGGTGTAGAGGCCGTGTGATATATCGTGGATCCATTGCTTGACGCACAGAGTTTCTCGTTCAGTTCGGCGGCGAGGTGGACAAGATTGTGGGCCTTCACCATCAGAGCCTCAAGATCTTTAAAGGCATCGGATAATTCTGTTTCAGCGTTTTGCGCTGATGTCTCGACGCTCCGTAGAATGCCATCTGGCCACTTCCTTTAACACACACCCAGGGGGGAAAAGGCAATTAAATTACCGATGCCTGACCGCCGCAGAGGTCCGGGCGTCGAGCCTCCGTCAGGAGAGACGGCACCGAGGCTGGAAGTACCACTTCGAGGCCCTTTTCCAATTCGCCAACCCTGGATGGAAATTTAGCGGTGGATCTCTTGAACCACATCGCTAGACTAACCTCCCATGCCCTAGTCTTCAGAGCGCGTCTAAGAATCGTATAAAATGTCTTGTCACCACCTTTTCGGAAACTCAGCTTAATGACGGGATTGGTGGGATCTAAGACAGTGTCTTCAACAAGTGGGGAGACAGGTCGAGACGACGGTGCAGACTTGTTGTTGATCCCAGTATTTCCTTGAGCGAGCGGTAACGGGGTAGAGCAGATCTCACAGCTTCGAAGGGAGGAGTGGTTCAGAAATGTACATGCGGTGCATGCAATCGGTAGTGGCTCGCTAGTCGGCGGTGGAGGGGTGGAAGATCTAGACAGCGTTGACAAGGCAACAGATATAGTCGATCCAGGTTGTGAGGTAGACAAGGTTAGTGCTTTGAGCCGAGGGGAACCCGACAGCGCGCTTCTAGGTACTCCGCAAAGGGCACATATCCGTGCGGCGGCCGGACTGAGCCCGGGAGGATTGCGGTGGTTACACACCTCACAAACCCAGCTCTCCGAACTGTCGTCGGCGCCGTCCTGACTACCAGACGAGGGAGCGAACGTGGGATCGAGGTACAGCGTGACCTTCGGCGAGGACATGAGTAAGCCCGCGTAGTGATCAGTCCGCATAATGTGTACGAGATCCAAACTGAATGAATGCGAAACTGGTCGATGCGAGTTCACGAAGAACAGGCGATGAGAGGACACATGTACTGTGCCAGACTGGTGGTTAACAGCTTTCTGAAGGCTGTAGATTTAGTGTTGGTTGACGAGATAAACGAATTGTACGATCAATCGCATGTGCCCATAGAACCACCGGCGGAGGGAACGAACGAACGTACCCATCATAGATCCCGACGCTGTCTTGAGATGCGAGAAGGTCTTCGTCGTCGTACAGAAGTGCTGGAACCGGAATAGTGCCGTCTACGGAGATAGTGAATCGGCGCAGCGCCATGACCTTTGGTGCAAGAACAAGGCGCTCCCGATCTGGCGTTGTCACGCGCGGATGCCTTCGCCAAGAAGAGATCACCGGCTGCACGACGACTCTGAATGCCGCCGAAGGAAGTGACCTTGCTGCTGACGTCGGGCTTGGTTGAATTGTTATGCCAGGACTACATGACATTATGTGGGTTGTGGGAATTGGCGAGGGGAACGTCCCACGTACACAGATATATGGCAAGTCTCGAGCTCAAGGTTGGGTCAAATCGCCTCAGGTGAGCTTTAGATACAGTAATGCGTGCGGGTGAGACGTGGACGGATCGTCGGAAGTTGTCTCTCCCTTCGGCCCTCGGCTAGGTGGTCATGACAAACGAACCCCGGACACCACCATGCTTTATTCCGAGTCTATCCCCAAATCCCCTGATTTACTCAAGTACAGTTGCATTTCACACAGCCCTTCAATGACATCCAGGGCAAACAATAAACTTGCCCGTCAAGCAAATGTGCTTATTGTACAATCCTCACGGAGGACAGGCACCTTCATAGGAATCGCCGACGTACACGCACGATGAGGACCATGTTAAATAACAGGCGATAAGGCGTTTGAAACATAGGTCCCGCTGAAAGTTTACGTGTATCAATCACTGTATGAGCGGGACCTCGCGACGGAATGAGCAGGCTCACAAAGGATGTCAATGTGTCACTGAAAGCGATGTGGTCTTCACTACTTCTTTTTCTTTGCTTTTTTCTTCTTTACTCCACCTGCAGCCGGGCCAGTCTGTGCGGCAGGCACCGGAGATGCTGCGCGTGGTTGACTTGAATCTCCGGTAGTCAACGACTGAGGCGGAGCAGCAGATGGGGGCGGATCCGGACGCTTGTTCTGGATTTTCTGCATCAAAGAAAGGTTGAGGGACTCGAATCGATTGAGAAAAATCGATGAATAAGTTTTGAACTTGATGCACTGTGCATGAAGGAGTTGAAATGCTCCCGTCTGAATGATCACATGGATCACATACCGTCGTATCATCAGTAATTTTGAGGACGAGCTTTCCCTCTGATGATTTCCATTTTACACAATATCGTGTCTGGGTGACGCGATAAAGTTGAGCAATGTGCTATTGATGATGAAACCGACCTTTCCCGGTGACTTGACATACAAGTTTTCTGCAGCCTCCTGGTATTCCTGCCAGGATGCGATGTAAACCATTCTAATCAAAACCTGCTCGATCAACCTCGGAAAAGTTGCGTGAGTGAATGTCACCTGATGTGACGATATCACGTGCAATAATGTCACGCGGCAAGTCATTCCGAAGATACTCGGCTCTCCGTAGACATCCGTTGCGCTCCAGCCCGTCCTTCAAGCTTCAAGAACAACCAAAGCTTCCGCCCTTCCAAACGTAGTTTTACAAATGCCTACTGAGCAACCCAAACGTGAGAATTACCCCCTGTTTCCTGCTAACGACGAGCATCAATGGGAACGTTTTGCTATAATTAAATAGCGCTTCCTTTCATTGCCAACTTCGCCGCTGGCGCAATTGCTGGTGTGTCGGAAATTCTGACCTTTTACCCACTCGGTGAGTGCCATGCAAGTCTCGTTCTTGCCTAACCCAAGAACCCTCTCTGCCAGATGTCGTACGTTATTGTGCCTCTGTATATGTATCAAATTTCAACACAATATATGATCGCAGGTCAAAACGCGCATGCAACTAGAGACCGGCAAAGCCAAGCATGGCATGGTTGGCACTCTCACTTCCATTATCCGCGAGGAAGGGTAAGCTCTACACGGATTCACTCTGGCCGGGACTAAACAATGGGTTTAGTATTGGCAGGTTGTACAGAGGTACGATAATGTTGTAATTTTTTATTCAAGCCTTCTGAACGGCTGTCGCCAGGTTTGGTTCCGCCACTGCTCTTGGAAGCACCAAAGCGTGCGGTCAAATTGTAAGTAATGGTTCATGATTTAAAAACGTCCCTCAGCCTTACTAATTACTTCCCTTAGCGCCGCCAATGATTTCTGGGGGAAAACATTTATGGGGATGTTTGGTGAAAGCAAAATGACACAGCAACTCTCTATTCTCACCGGGTGCAGCGCTGGCGCCACCGAGTCCTTCGTTGTTGTTCCATTTGAACTTGTTAAGATCAAGTAAGCTTGCCGTTGATCTCCGCGTCCCCATGTGCCATGCTCACAGGCTATTGTAGGTTGCAAGATAAAACAAGCACTTTCGCAGGCCCAATAGATGTTGTCAAGCAGATTGTTAGGAAAGAAGGTATCCTCGGGCTTTACGCCGGAATGGAGGCAACATTCTGGAGGTAGGATACCTGCCCAACTAATGATGTGTAGTATTGATTCTTCTTTGCAACAGACACTTTTGGTGGAACGGAGGATATTTCGGATGTATCTATCAAGTGCGTAGCCTGATGCCCAAAGCAGAGGTGAGATCGTCCCCTCTGTCTCTCTGAACATTTTATGGAAAGACAATCGCAGACCCCCCAAAGCCAACTTTTCAACAACTTTGTCTCTGGATCCGTGGGCGGCTTCGTTGGCACAGCCATCAATACCCCATTTGATGTACATTTTGGCGCGCATGCCAATTGATCAAGAAGCTGAGATGTTCATTTTTTAGGTGGTCAAGTCACGCATCCAGGGAGCCACCAAGGTCCCAGGAGCAGTATCCAAATATAATTGGACGTACCCTGCGTATGTTCACTTTTTTTCCATCCTCGGAAAACACATCTTAACTACTCTGGTCAGACTGCTTACGATAATGCGAGAAGAAGGACCGGCAGCACTATACAAGGGTTTTGCACCGAAGGTACTTCGACTTGCCCCAGGTGGCGGTGTCTTACTTTTAGTTGTCGAGTTTACCCTCGGTGTCTTCAGACAAGGTGCGTCTGATTGCTGGTACATGCGCGGTCGCTGATATGTGTGCGCAGCTTTGGGCCCACCATACATTTGAAACTGAAACGTTCACTCATTGTACCTGGACATGGAACCCAATACAAATTAGACCATTTTGACACTCACCCTTGAGGACGAGGGTAAGCTGCGTGATATTGAGACGACTGGGTGCACAGCCACACGTTGGAATAAAAGGCTGACGCCACATAGGAGCTTTTCCCCGTCCACCTCAATGTCGACCGCCAGCCGTCTTCCATTCATGCCCGCCGCACGGGGTGATAAGCGCTCTCCTTGTCCCGCCCTTAATGCACTGGCAAACCACAGCTACCTGTAAGTTCCGCAACTGCCATTCGCTTCGAGCACAGCTGAGAGCTTGTAGCCCCCACGACGGCAAAAACATCGGCTTCTGGCAACTCCTACAGGCCGTCCGCTCAGTCTACAACCTGTCGCTCCCCCTCGCAGCCCTGCTAGCGCTCGTCGGTATCCTTCTTTGTGGCCACGCTCTGCGACTCGACCTTGACAAGCTCGCACTGCACAACAGAATTGAGCATGATGCATCCCTCGTGCATGGGGATGCCCTCGCTGGCCATGCTGAAGCTCCTATCCCAGTCGACCCAGAGCTCCTCCACACCTTTTTATCACATGCGAACGAACAGCGGGGATTGAGCCTCGATGCGTTTGCCCAGTTGCGGGTGGACAGAGAGGCGAGGTTGACATCACCGTTGGACCGCCTCCACTCCGAGATTGGCACGGGCGAAGCTGCGCTGTGCTGGTTGCTCCTCAAAAAGGAGAACGGCCAAGTACCGCTGTCAACGCTCGAACAATGGTACGGCGAAGAGCGCATACCGGATGGTTGGGTGCCGCCCGCCAAGGGTGTCGGCCTGTTTGACGCTCGTCAAACGGCTAACGAAGTGGCGGATAAGATGGAAGAGATCAGACGTCGGTAACGAGGAGTAGTGAGGCATCGCTGCCGTTGCATTGTTTGTAAACAAAAGCTCGATTGCTGCAGTCCTGTACATATTCACTCGTCTATATTATTCGCTGTCTTGGCAGTGGCACTCGCATCAACCCATTGCGCAGGTCGCGGTACATGTGGCTAGCCTGCGCACCTTGCGGCGCAGCGCTCGGCGTCGGCGAAAGCTGTTCACCGTGTTGTTTATAAGCACCCAGTGTCGTCGCCCCTAAAACTGACAGTCACCCTTTAGTTTATCATGGTGAGCTCAACATCCTCCCGTCCCTGACGACCATGATACCTGATCAATGCTACGCAGGCTTCCGGCATAGAAGTTGCAGACGTGTGCATCACAACTTTCCACCAGCTCAAGCTGGGCAAGAAATTCAAATACATCCTCTTCACCTTCAACGACGACCTGTCCGAGATCGTCGTCGAGAAGACCTCGGGCGCATCAAACTATGAGGCCTTTGTAGAGGACTTGCCAAAGGATCAATGCCGCTGGGCAGTCTACGATTTCGAATTCGAAAAGGAAATTGGGAAACGGAACAAGCTTTGCTTCGTGTCGTGGTGAGTTTCTCTTTTCGGGATCCCTCGACTCAGTGGGAGACGGGGAACCCCCGAGGGCCGCAACCTCAAGCGTCATCGCCGCTGACGTGCGACCACATCATCAGGGCTCCCGACGATGCGAAAATCAAGGACAAGATGCTGTCTGCTTCTTCCCATGAGGCTTTCAAGCAGAAGCTAGATGGCATAGCCTTCGAAGTCCAGGCGACAGATCGTTCTGAGATCAGCTACGAGATTGGTTCGTCACTCACGCCAGAAGATACTGTTATATCCTGATTCCTTGCCGGTCTGCAGTGCTTGCCAAAGCGTTGACTCGCTGATTTCCAATGTTGCCCCAATATAAACCGTTTTTGCAATTGTATCATTGGTTCCGCAGCGCATCTTGTATGTCGAGTCTACTAACCGACCTAATAGGGGTCGCCGTCAACTGTTCAGTAATTTGACTTGTGTAAATGACTTAGGGCAGTGAACGGAAGCTTTTCGTCTAAAATTCGTTCACATGCCGTCGGAGGTATCACCAGGTGAAACATTTGCTGATTATCAGCATGCTCGAATTTATCACCTGTCCAGAGTCTCGGCTTAAGAAAAAATTAATCCAATAGCATTGTGCACACGTCCCCGCCCGCTTCCCCGATATTATCCATATTACCGACCATCGTGGGTCTACGTTACCTTCTTTCCACGTATGGACTCGGCGGGGATCAAAGTGTCCCCCATAAGATACTCGCCAGCTGCACAAATGCCAGCTGACCACACCAGCAAAAGAGATGTGATACAGAAAAAGCTGATGGATTGCCCTATCTCCAACCAAGAACCTATCGGGGCGCATCAGGTAATGAACGGGGGCGGGCTGGCATTTCATACCGGTATCAGTCACATTCAAAAAGAATGTCATTGTCATTCCTATTGGCACAATCAATAGAGTCACGGCGAATTCAAGATCATTCCCACCATCAGTAAGGGTTAACGCGACAAGGAACAGGGAGAAAGGCGGCAAGCGCAAACGGGAGTTGAGGGTCGCAAAAACTGCTGACAGAATCACATATGGCGCGACGATCTTGAATATCTGCATGGGCAGGTCGGCACGGTAAATATGACCAAATTGTAACACGAACCAATAAGGCTGCCATCAAGAATGGGTTGAATACTGGCACGAGACGATATACGGGCTCTAGATAGAAGGAACTAGATGGGCAGTGAGACCACATCGCACCGAAATATTATCCAGCATAACTTACGATATGGATGCGACGCTGGAGATGAGAGAATCAACATGAGAGGACGAATATCACACAATGTAACATACTTTCCGGTCCCGAAGAAGGCGACCTGCACAAAAAATAAGAAAAACAGAGCTATCCGTACATCGTCCGCCTGGAAGCTATACCCGTCCGACCGGACCTCTTTCGGGGTGGATCCGTTGGCATCCAATTTTTTCCGAACAGCTGCTTCAATGTCTATCCACAAAAGCAAATTGCATGTGAATGCTGAGTAGAAGAGACCTTCAATGGATATCGACAATACGACGAAGCAAACAGAAAATGCCAGGAAGAACGCCATGATTTTGGACCTCGGGGAGGAGTGTTGCACTTGGAAAATAAATGGGTATAATGATGATATCACTGGCCGAGTCAAACTGAAGTTACAAGGCATTTCGAGCACAAAGAAGATAAATGACATACTGAGGATTGACCATGCGGTGATCTGATTGTGGGATGGCAAGCCATTTTTGGCTTGCAAGCTGACGACAGAGCTAGCGGTGACGGCCATGGTAGCGATGAGAAGACCTATCTTCCAAAAATTAAGTGAAGATAGCAAGTATGGAGATTTTTTATTTACTTGGAAGAACGTAGAGAAATCTCTTTTCTTGAAGCCCCGACTGGAGTTGCATGACCAAGTTTGCGTCGCACCTATGAAAAGCATCACGGCGCCACCAAACAGGCTAGAAACTCATTAGCACCACGTAAACACATATCTATCAGAACCTACATAGTTGGAAGACTTTCCTTCTTGTCAACTGGGAGGATGGGAAAGACGGCGGTGACTAGACAGCTAAGGGTCCACTGCAAGGCAAGTTTCCAATTCTGCGAGAGCGTGGAGGACGGCCAAGCACAATATGGCCATAAGATTCCAATGATGACGAAACCAACACTCCATATACAACGGTAGGTGTATGCAGCCTGGAAATGTGATCAGTGAACCACGACTTTAGGACGACGGAAGCTCCACATACCACCATGCTCTGCAGTGAGACAACGACAAGTAACCCATACATGAAAAGCTGGCGGGAGGAGAAAGAGGATTGGGATATGACTCTGAGCAGAGCGGGTGTGCCTCGCAGGTAGAACTCTCTCCAGAAATAGCACGGAAAGGCAACATAAACGTGGAATGTCCACGGTGCATTCTGTATCCAGAAAGCCACCACAGAACCAAAGAACGCCAGAAGAGTGAATGCGTTGACAACCCCTTTCTTGGAAGCCGACATCGGTGGGTTATCGGGAGCAGGGAGGAGGAAGATAGAAGTATATGCAGCCCATCCAACATATGCTACGATGACAATTGAGCGAATCAGGAAGCGATCATAGCTAAAGATCTTGTCAGGTCAGGATGCAATGAGATACAACATAAGCTGACGTTTCTAGGTAGCGCAAGCCTTCCAAACAAGTGTCGATTAAATGTGCTGACTGTCGACGCGCTTCGTTCCACTGTCCTTCTCTGAGAGATTGTTCGATGGATGCAAGTTTTCGGAGGCGTGATGGCATTCCGAGGTCGCCGACATCTTCGAGGGGACCAAATGGTTTATAGAATAAAACGTGTGCCTGCTTAAGCTCTTGGAAGGATGAGATCCAAATTCAATGGTAAATGGCAATTTACCGTGTTTTATACGATAGTGCTCTAACAAGACCCGTGTATTGACTAATGCCATGTGAGCAAGGGCCTCCGCCCCTCCACGAGGGTTGAGGAACCCGGCCCGTGTGTGATCTACATCAGGTAGCACGCCAACCGAGTTCACTGGCCAATCTATGCCGATGAGGGACGCCATGAGCGGAGCTATATCTGCTTGAGAAACATCTCGGCGCAATACATGCTCCAACTTCCATGGCCGCGAGAAGTCGTCATGCGAAGAAGGCGAGGAATCGGGTAGAGGACCACGAATGCCCTTGCCCCACGCAATAAGTGGTGTTCGAGTGTTATCCGGGTCTAAGAAAGAAGATGAAGGCCAGACTTGCTCCAGAGGGATAGAGCCTCACCACCATCTCCATGATTACCTATCTTGGACATACCATGGTCGGCGGTAAATACAAAGGCTGTTTCCTCGTCCCCGTAGAAATTGAAGAAGAGTTTCTCTGTCTCGTGAACAATGTCGTCAACAACCCGGATATTATTCATATACTCCTGTTAGTACTTGAGTGGAGTAAGCCACGATCGAGTCACTGGATTCACCTCAGAATGAGGACGGTATGAGTGACCAGTAGTGTCCAGTCCTAGGAGATGCATAAAAAATATCACTTTGTCTTCGCGTAGGTTCGAATTTAGCATAGCATCTTGTGACGCGTTTCGAAACAGTACACGGAGTTGGTCCAGCACCCAAGTGTCGAGAGTAGTCGCATCTGCATATCTCTTTAGGATTGCGGCCAAAACTTGGGATTATGCCAACCTTTTGTAAAGTCCTCTGCTTCCTCATCATAGCACCATGAGCGGACTTTTCCCGGAGTAGCACCCGTTGCAAACATCGGGAGGATATCAGGTGACCCAAACGAGAAGGTATGGCTTGATTGATTAAACACTGAATCAAAGTCCACCTCGACCGGGGTACAGTCAGTGGCGAATTGGACCTCTGTAAGCGTCTTACTGGATTGGATTTCCAGCCCTGAAATTGGCGCGCTAAGGTCATTGACAGTATCTGAAACCGCACTCATGTCTGACCTTTGTGACTGCTGAGACATCTTCATACATTCCTCCTATCCACCAAACGTAAAAGATAGAAGGCTTGGCACTTGGGGTGACAAACCTATGATGGCGACATGTCCCGGGCGACTCTCCGTAGGTACCCTGGTATGAGATACTCCGAAAGCACCACGTTTCTCCGCGATGGACCTCAGGTGCGGGGCGACTACCTCTGTGGCAGAATCAATTGACGAAAACCCGTTTGGAGTGAACAAGAGGTCAGCTCGAAGACCATCGCCTGTTCAAAGCATGTTAGACAACTTCGTGACATACATAGTAAAGTTCGACGTACCCACAATGAGCACTAGGCGCTTAGACTCTCCGGTGTTTGAGCCATAGCGTGTCATGCCATGAACAACAGGGCTCCTAAAGTAGCAATCGAAAACAGACGTGATAAACACGATGTGAAATATGATCCCGAGGGTGAGCAACTTGAGGACATGACGACTCGAGTCTGGCATTTGGCATACAAGACCGCGGTTTCACGGGTGATGGTCGTCTTGCTAATACCCAGATTTGGATCTGGCCCAGTGAATCAGCTGGGGCTGGACTTTGAGTTCTGGAATACCGCGCAGCGCGTACAACAAAATTGTAACAAAGTACCTCGAAGTTTGAATGAAGAACAAAGTTCCGCAACTTGTAACCCCCCCAGTCACGTGATGTGCAGCTTCACGATCAAATGCAAGTCTGCCACGTTGATTCCGGGGATATGATGCATCTACACGCGCACTCTATAGGTGACGTAACCCGAGACTCTGCCCTTATACACGACTGACTCGGTCACATCTGGTAAAACAACCCCGTAGTTGTGGTGTCGGGGGTTAGCTCGAGTCCCAGTGCCGACTATAATTCAAGTTGGACTTGTTGCAAGAGTTGAATGAACGGATCAAGTCCGCGGAGCCGTGGGGGTGGTATGAAATCAGTATTGCCCACGGCTCACTTCAAATTCCCACTTGATGATGGCGGCGGCCGACAGACCTTATCGGCCCTCACACAGGTTCATTGTAACACGCACGTTGACGACACATTGTCAAGTCTCCCGATTATGGTTCGCTGAATGCCAGGCCTATCCCCGTCCGGCCCCATCTTCAGGTACTCTGTAAAACCTAATCATAATCCAGGAATAGTACTATGTTTTTTCCGTTCGCTGATTCATATAGATCCAGCTGGTAGCCTCTTCGTGCCGATGTGCGTCAAAGATGCACAGATAACGGTCCCGCGCCGTCATCAAGTTCTCATCCAAAAACATGCACTTCGACTGAGACGCTCCCAGGCTCATCGCACCATATATAAGCTTTCTCCTTGAGCTTAGGCTTCAACTTTCCCAGTTACTGTCAAATCGACACTAATAAGCCCAATAACACGTCTGATAAAGGCCAGTAAACTACAGCCTGCAAATGACACCTCATACAATCGTTGCGCTAGCCGCTCCTCCCGCAATGACTTCGATTTCTACCTCTCCCCTACAGATCTCGCCACGGGTACCACCTGAAGTGTGGCTTAAGATCTTTAGTCTTGCTACCGACCTCGAGGCTCTCTTAAACTACAACACTCCGATTTCATCAGACTTGCCCCGCATGCTCGTTAAACAGCACGAGTTACAGAGATCAAGAGATTCCCTTCGCACAAAGCGCAGCATGGCTCTCGTTTGCAGAACTTGGAACGAGCTCGCGCTGGAATTCCTATATCAAAGCATCCTCATTACCAAAGTGGACACTCTAGTCTCCCTCCACGAATCACTCCAGAGACACGCCTTGACAGCACAGGGCAAGAATCGACTTGGCTGGTGGGCAAAGCGCTTGGATGTCCTCATTGAAGATGAGCGCTGCGAAGCTTCCGACTACAACGTCCTTGCCGCAATCGTGCGCCAGCTTCCAAATCTTTCGATCATTACGCTTTCTATGCCCATGTTACCATCAAACGACTGTTGGCTCCGCCAACTACCTACATCTGTCATCGTATCTCTGGCTGAGACATGCGGGACGTCACTCCAAGTATTCGACTGTTCTGAGTCGATTCTTCGACCATGCAGGCAAGCATGCGTATGCTGTCTATCACAGTGCCCAAAACTAATGACTTTACACCAGAGAAGACTTGATGTTGCTGCTTGCGGAATCTCCTAATTTGAGGGTACTTAGGTGCCCAATCTGCTCCCCTACGCCCCCTGATAGGGCTTCTAGAAATCGCCTTGACGTTCCCGTCATGTCAAAGCTGGAATCTATCACTCTAATGTCTGTCTTTCTGCGAGATTACCTTCCGCGAGACAAAGATGCAAACCATCTCCCCGCACTCCGTCAGCTCACCTACGATTGCATTCCCCCGCCTTTCTTCGACCACGCATGGAAGAATTTTGTGAAGCTGACTTGCGCAAATCTCACTTCTGTCACTCTTGACTTTTGTCTTGCGGGCGATTCTTTGCAAAATGAGCTTGATTTACTCTCCGAATGTTGCACGGTGCTCGAGAAGCTTGTTATTTACCTTCGCTCCTGGCTCGAGCTGAAGCCACGCCTTGTGCTGCCGCCAGTTCGTCACCTTGGTTTACACGCCAAGGCGCCCAAGGGTCCACTGTTCCATTATCGGGCTTTGGTTTCTGCTCTCGTAACCCTAACAGCGCCAAAACTCAGGATTGTTCGGCTACTGCATACCAATACAGCAGAGGAGTTGCGCGAAAATGCATCTTTGTTCGCTGCAGAGGACCATGCCTACCTAACATCATGCAGTTTCTCATTGGAGGATTCCGAAGGTTGTGTCCTGTTTTCTTGAAGGAGTCACCCTTGTCTGGGAAAGGTTCGCTCTGCTTGCGCATTTGCTCCATGTATACGTACCAATGGAACCGGTGAAGCTTTGAAGTCCGGATCGATTAGGGTAAGGCTGGAACCAGAGAATCGCGCCAGCGGCTCCTTTACGGACCTGAACACGGAACGTTATTGACAGGTACCCACAGTCCGTGGCGTGTAGGTCATCAGTCAAAGGCTCTCACATGGGCATCACCTACTGGCAGTTCTTCGTGACTGCTTCCCTTGTCACTTTAGTGCGAGGAGTGGCTCCACGGATGCCATCAACTTACTCCAAACATCGAAGAGTGTGTAGTTTACGAGAACCGAGGGTCTTGGACAGTCTGGAGAACCCTGGCAGTTAATTCCGGAAACACCACCTTTCACAAGTTCAAAGTGAATGGTTCTGGACTTTGGACACGAGCCACTGACAAGCCGGCGATGTATATGCCTACTGGCAACCATCAGTGACTGACTTACAGGCACTAGGAGGATGGATTTCGATGAACATTTGATTTCCTTGTGGGCTACGTTATACTCCGACTCAGCAGCGTATCTGATAAGCGCTGTCTGCAGCTCTGGAGTCTAGCGAGTTGCCGACGTGGCATAATCGTGCCCGGCCAGTGCGGCGTGTCGCGACAGAACGCCACTGTCTTAGTGGGCCATGTCTGTCTGGGTGTGGCGGTTCAAACAATAGTAATATCACGTCGAGTTGCGCGAGATTCAACAGAATAAGACCCCAAATTCGCTTGTTTCGTCCAGGGACTCCAGGCGCGTAGTAGTATGCGGTGGACGTTAAATATCGCTATCGTGATCGTAGGGAATGCATAGGAACGGAATTTTCTGCGCTTTCAGAGCCACGTCGACCTCTCTTTCCAAGACACCCCCACACGGCCATTCATCTGTTGCCTCATCCATCACGCTCATACGCTTGCCTGCTCCATCATCATGATGCCTCACCGCCCCCCACCCAGGTCCCCTCTCGAATCAGCCTGGGAGCTCGCCCAAAGGCACCCTGATCAGTTCCTATCCGACATGGTCTTTCCAGGACTCCTCGTAGACGAGTTCAAATTCAGTCGAGGATCAGGCGGAAACCTTGGCTTGAACATGATCTCGCAGCCCGTCGTCGTGCCCGCGCATACCCAGCCTGGCGGGTTGCAGCCCACGCCAGGTGGGAACCAGTTGGCCATCCACCTCAACTCCATTGTCAAAGCTTCCGCCCTGCAGAACAACGCCATCACCCTTCAGGTGCAGATGTTCCACCTCACAGCGCGATCCGTCGCGACCCAGAAGAAGATTGATGCCTATGGTCCATCTGTCATCACAGCCGAGAACAGCATCCACATAAATGTCAACACGGGGTGGGGGAGGGCTGATAACCTGAAGGCGCTAGCTGAGGAGGTCGATATCAGTGAGGATCAGACGCTTCATTTTGAGGTGCAATCGAAGCAGGGGTACAATAACGCATACATGCGGATCTTGGTGAAGACATTTAGGGTGAAGGTGGAACAGCGCATTCATCACCAGCTTGGAGGAGATGTGGTAGTCAAGTGGGAGGGAGACAAGACCTTCCCTACACAGTAATTGCCTCAGTGTGTTTGTATTACTTTGCATGTATTATCCCTTGTAACTTTTACGCGCCAATCATCCTCCGAATCGACAAGGACGGCAGATGACGTCTCATTCGTAACTTTAAATGATTCTCGAGTGACCCCGTGGTGTCCCTGGAAGCCCATGTCCCGGTAACATCATGGTGTGGAACCCCGTGATATTTGGCCCAGGTAAGTCCCTTATCCCCCTCGTTCTCGCTCCAGTTTACCCAT